>OAMR01000186.1:598244-608561 GCA_900205405.1 Echinochloa crus-galli | reverse complement strand
CTAGGTGACATCACGGTCCTTTCACCTCCCGCGACGGGGCAGGAGGCACCACGGCGCCGGCCCACGACCAGCAGCACACAGATCCGGGGGGCGGCACCCCGGATCCGGCCGTCCACCACGGAGAAGAAGACCCTGCGCCGACGGCGGCCGCGCCAGCGCCCGCGTGCAGGAGACCTCGACGGCGGAGCTAAGAGGGGGAGGGAAAAGGCCTCCACCGCCACCTTCATCGCGGCCGCGCGGCGAGGACGGCGGCAGCTTGGGCGGCGGTGCGGCAGGAGGGGCTCGCGGAGGAGGCCTGCGACGGCGGCGGCAGGGCGAGGTTCGGCCCGCGTCGCTCTCTGGAGGAGAGCGACCGGGCGTCCCCTCACGCGAAGCGTTTTTTCTAGTTTGATTTTCAACCATGAACTAAAAAAATCTAACAGGCACCAAAACTAGACAAACTTAGTCCTTTAGCCGGTTTCAAAGATGGTATTTTAATTTTTTGGCAATAATAAAAATATAGTTTTATCATTAAAAAGCTCAAAACTAATTCATTTTGAATCACAAAAATATGAAACTATTACAATAGTTTTCCTAAGCATACAATCTATTTATTTGGAGACATTTGGAGCTTATTTATTCATGCACCTATTGTTTATTGCTTGTATTAGTCATGCACATTATTTATTAAAGTTATCATTTTGCACTTTAGCGGACCTTGAGATCGACCAACAAGAGGATCCAAAAGATCAGTATGGAGACTGTGTATCTGCCTCCCTCGACGCAAGACGACGAGACCGTGATTGCGGCGGACGGAGAGCAGGGCGTGGAAAATGAATCTGGCCAAATGATCTTGGCCTGATCCCCAAACGGTCTTAGCATAATACCTTCCTCAAGATCATGCTGCTAACCGCCGTCGACTCCCAATTTCAAATGTCAGCGGGATAGGAAAAAAACTAAAAGGTGAGAAAGTTGATTATAGAATTGGTTAATTTATCTCTACTTGCACTTGTTGCTATTATAATTTGTAAATTTTGTATTTGTAATAATAGGTTCGCTATAGGTAGATTTTGGTTCTGGATCCGCCACTGAGTAAACCTGAGAATAACTTTACTGGCCAAGCCAACAAAAAGCTAGATTTATTTTAAGCCTATAAAATCAGTGCTAAGCCCACCTAACAAATCAATTAGACCTGCAAAATTGGCACAAGTCAATCTGGGCTCAGGCCCAAACAACAGGCTTCCCATAATTTATAGTGTAAAAATAAGTGGTTCATTTAGTCACTGGGCTTAGCAAATTAAATCAACCTAGGTCGGGTCTTGTTTGCTTAGTCAACCTATCTGATTTCAATGCGCTTTTCTTAGTCAACCTATCTGATTTCAAAATTTGTGTAGTTCAATAGTTAGATAGTGCTCAATGTTTGGTTTTGTATTTCAAAATTGAAATCGAACTATAATGGTAGTTGGAGCGTGTAATTTGAACTTCTCCCTTTGAGATTTGACGTTTGGATTTAAGCTAGCTTTTACTAAACAAGAGTCGAGCATGGCCCCTCGTCCCGACCCCCGCGCCGCCCCCCTGGGCGGCACGGGCGGAGACCCACGCCGCCGCCGCCGCAGCCTCCCTCCGCCTCGCTCCCTCCATCTCGCCGCCGCCGGAGGGCCTCGCCGGAAGCCCGGTGGACCTCGGGAAGGCGGCGGCGGGGCGAATCTTCGGCGGCTCCGCCCGGATCTGGCAGCGGCGCGTCCAAGGCGGCGGCCGACGACTAGGCTGCGGACGGATCCGGTCCGGGAAGTGGAGGATGTGGCGCGGCGACCCGAGATGCGTTCTGGATGCGGCTCGGGTTGCGGCAGCCGACGGCTGATGCGCGCGACGAACGACGCCCGGTGGCCCGGTCGCACGGAGTGGCGCGACGAACGGCGGCGTGCCGGCCGATGCGTGATACCTCTCCGGCAGATGCACCTTCGGCCTTGGTGTTGGAAGGGCTAGCTCCGGACTTTACAACTACATCTGGTGATGACATCTTCAATTTCGTCTTTCCTTTTCATATAGACCAAGAGACATGAGTCATCTTGGCTTCGTTCGCGGATTCTCTTACTAAAAAACGGATTTCATCTGTAATTTATTCATGGTAAATTATGCACAGGTACCCAGCAGCTACTTTGCAGCATGGTATCTCAGGTTACGGATTCAGATGATCTGTCGGATTTGGAGTTCGTGGCCGTTTAAAGTGGGTCAGGGCTGGTCTATATGGAAGCATTGGCCTAGTAAGAAGGGGGAAGCAACACGGTGTGACTTCGTCGTGGTGGTAATTGCTACTAATTCATCGGTTCCGAAAAGAAATTCCTAGGTCTGATCTTAATTGGTTGAACCTGGCAGTGACCTTGTTGAAGGCATTGTTTCGATTAAGATGAATTACTCCCTCGTGAAAACATTTGATCTGGTCTTAATTGGTTAGGTCATTACAATGTCGGCACGTGCGCGTGCCGTTTCCTCATTGGAGGCGTTGTATCGGGAGCCTACTTTATAGTCCAAGAGTTGATTTGGTTTGTGAAGCGGGTGAAGATGAAGGCGCTTGTGGTAGTTTGCTAGGTCATGATGCTCTTATTTTTTGTTTCTTTTTCATTAGTTGTGTGCATCTTAGTTATGCAGAGGTCGGGTTGGATCTTATATAATTGTATCATCTTGATGTAATTGTATAAGATCAGTAAAGCTTCTCTTTTCCAAAAAAAAAAGCTAAACAAGAGTCATGTTATTGAAAAACTTTAATACCTGATTTTTTTTCAATGCACCAAATCGCACCGACTTTACTTGAAAAAAAAACAAAGACACCACAGCAATAAATATAACCGCATTTTAACTTCAATATAATATAGCTGTTGCAAGCTTAAACAGAAAATAAGGTGTTGCATGATCTAGAAACACAAACTTCCTTTTTCTTGTTTGGAGAAACATGATTTTTTTTTCTAAATATTTTGTTGTGAGCGACTAAGCCATGTGAAAGGCTTACGAAACCCTGTAGCTAACGCGCAATATGAGTATCTCAGAACGCTACACACTGGAAATCAAGTGAGCCCATGGTGGGGTTTGGAAAGATGGAGTTGGTGGTGGTCAGTTGAATGAAAACATGAAACGGCTTGAGTTCAGTTGCTTCATTCTTGTTCTCGCTGGGCTATTTCATGCAGCCTTAGCCCACAAATGGAAGTCGAACAGTATGGCCCAGATCTCACCTGGGCACCTGGCCCATGATGTTATGCGGTCGGCCGACAAGGCAAACCTGACTCGAAAATGGAATGGGAGATGCATTACTAAATTAATGATCTTCAGGTTGATTTATGCAAAACAGAAGATGTTTTGCCGTTGGGAGACACATCTTCAAATAAAAAAATATAAGACACCCCCTCCAATTGTTCTCAGACTAACTTGGGTCCATCCACTGAGATATTTTGTCCATGTATCTTGCAACAAAATTTTAAAAACAATTTATGTGGTAAATAAATATGACATCGTCATTTTTTTAATCCGGTTCGGTGCACGTACGCGGTTGGTGAGCACAGCGACGTGGCGACGGGCGTATGCGCTACACGTGCACACTCCCTTCTTCAATTCATTCCCCGCCATGCCAATTCATGCGCGGATCAAATTCAAATGATAATAATTCGTCGCAGGTGCATGGACGACGACCAGACGGCCGGCTCGTACGTAACCGTGCGACGTGTGTGGCGCACATCGATTACTTGCGAGCCTCTCGCCCTGCTGGTCGGTCGGTCATGGCGCTGTCGAGCTCAGCTCGCTGTACATTTTCTCCGATCCAACGCGCTGATGAGGCCGGCCGATATGATCTATCGAGTGCCGTCGATCCAGCATCATGAACGGATCGGAGCGGACGGAGGTGATCTAAGCTCCATGCATGCTTCGTCGCGTTGCTACTAGCTGGTGATCGATCGCATGATTGAATCACGCGTCTCGCGTAAGAATTGAAATTAATCCAAGAGGTCGCCGTCGTCCGGCGATCGGCATGGCTAGTCACCGATGCGTCATGTACAGTGGCTAGCAGGGCCGGCCCTAGGGGCAGGACATGGAGTGCGACCGCCGAGGGCCCAAGCCGGGAGGGGGTCCAAGCCTAAATATGAATATACTTATCTGTATACGTACAACAGTCTTTTTTTAATAATGGATAATATATTACCCGGCCTTGACCAAAATGGCTACGGCCAAACAAAACAAGAAAATTACATCCCATCATGGGGCTCTAGTAGTCCTACGCGACCACCAAGATCGCTACAACATGTTTATCAGACCTTACAAAGAACTGAAAACGCTGGACACCCACCACCATTGATGCTTCTTCCAGGGTAACAGCACGAAGACTTGGTGCAGATACTGCCAACCAACATCCGAACTGTTACGACATGCAATGCCTCTTCCGCCCTGAGCTGAATACCGAACACAGTTTCCACACGGGAGAACTACCCAGCCTTGGCGAACAAGAACTTCGACGACGCGCCTGCACTGCCGCCGCCGGCCTGGAGAAACCAGGCTGGGTTTTCACCCAGTTATTGATCAACCACGAACGCAACAGAGGACGGTCCGACCAACGACTTCAGCAGCGCCTTCAACAAGGTATGTGTCACAGACACTTCACCACCGCCGGTCCGGCAAAAATGCCAGACAAGGATTTCTCCCAAATCGTCGGTACCACCGTCACCACTGCGCACGGCCAACGAAGAGGTCGCCCTCACCGGAAGGACACCAGCATCTTCGCACAGGACGCCGCCACCGCAAGACAAGACGAATTCCGGACGCCGTCGACGAACACCGCCACCCGAAGCAAGGATCCGCCGGCAAAGGGACGTCACCAACTAGTGGGGAAGGCGGCTGCACGACAGCTAGCGAACACCGTCCAGATTACCCCCGTGGGGACGACGCGGAGTGATGAAGACATAGGGTCTGGCCGCCGGCCACGCGAGCCCCGCCGGCCCCGCGCGCTCTCCGCATCGCCGCCGCCGCCGGCCACTCCAAGGGTGTTGTTGCCGCCGGATCCAATCGCCCCGGCCGGAGAACCGCCCCACCGCCGCCATCCCAGGGGCCGCCGGACTTCCGGCGACGTCCTCCGGCGGCGGTGAGGAGGAGGGACAGAAGGAGAGGAGGTAGGGCCGGCGGGGAGGGGAGGGGAGGCCGCCCGAGCCGCCTGGGGAGGGCGACGCGGGGGCGTTCTTGGAAGTTGCCCTATTTCTGTATGTGACACCCACGTACAACAGTCTTGGACTCTCAATCTGATCTCTCCCAATTCCAGCACAAGAGGCAAAATGTCGGGGATTAACCTTAACCGAAAAGTCGCATCCCGCCGCCGGCATCGCATCGTCGGCATCTCATCGCTCCGGCGACCGGCGGCATCGGCGCATCGCAAAGACCGGAAGACACGAACGACGAACGCCCGAAGTGTCCTTCTCCGTCGAGCTCCAGGTTATAATTATTCCAAACTTGAGATTTCTATAGTTGGTTCTATTTGCATCAAGAAACGCTCGAAGAAGTATCTTTTTATGAGAAGTAATGGGTATTATGAAGTAAAAATATAAAATAATTAAATTAATTCTAGAAGTACATTGTTCCCTAATGATTATCAAATATATTATTATTATTTTAGTCTACATTGTTCCCTGATGATTATATTAAAATGATATCAATATGTATTTGTTTTCGTTTTGCAAGAAAAATAATGTATATATATAGATATTATAAGATTTTATATGAAGTCTAGACTCATGAGGGGCCGTCGTGACGAGTTCGCCAGAGGGCCTTCAAAATCCTAGGGCCGGCACTGGTGGCTAGATAGCTAGAACACTGTGGTCGAAGGTGTAGAGCGAGCTGAGAGCGGGCGGCGGCCCTGAGCTCTCGCGCGCCCGGGGACACGACGGCGGCATCTTGTGGCGCCATCGACCGATCACCTAATCGGGGTACGTACCAATCGAAAGGTATTATGGAATTAGAAAGCAGCCATTTTTGTGAGTATTTATGAGCTGCAATCATGGCACCGGTCTACTCAGCAACAGCAAGGGATAAATTTGGAACATGATGGATAACGCGCCAAGGTACACGTTGCGTGCACACAGGCTTAAATAGCCACCGTTGATATGATGCCGGTGTCCGATCGAGTATATATATTTAAGAACAACGGATGACCTTGAGCATGTCAAGGTTTGTTATACATGCAGTTTTGCGCATAATATGCATAGCTGTTCCAAGATATAATAGTATCGTTTTTTTAAAGTTATATACTGGTTACTAGTAAGAATAATGTCTCTTCCTTTGCTCTCAAAGTTCAAGTTTTGTTGAAGCTAGCTCACACTTTACATGTACGTAAATTATTGCATTTTCTGTCATGGAATTTTCTGTCAAATTTTGCGTGCAATTGTAGTAATGCTACTCTGATTAGTAATTCCCCTTTATCAAACTTTAGTTTTGTTATAAGTCAAACTTATATAGTTTTGACCTATTTGAGAAAAAAAAGGTATCCAACGTTCAGAAAATAAAAAAAATTCTATTGGGTCCACCATGAAACATATTTCGATACCGCATTGTGTATATGTTATTTTGTATTTTTATATAAATTTAGCCAAAATTAGAAAAAAATCTAAAGGGACTGTAATTTGGAAGGAGGCGTATAACTTAACCTTTTGGCAACATTGGAAGTATTCATGATTCGAGTAAGGTCCAATACGTGAGCAGCGACGAATATGGACGCTCTTTGTACCTTAGGCCATATACTCTCTCCGTAGCCAGGATGCCTTGCATTTCAGGACGGAGGGAGTACCTAGTAGGGAGTTTGATCTCGTGATTTCATTCCAAGAGCACAACACGTCATCTAAAGGGTTTTGTTGATAAATGAAATATGGTCTTCCAATGCATGATTTCATTTTCACTATTTCATAGACTAAGCATAGCATTTTTGTTAGGCGCAAGGATTGAAAGCAATCAAAAGAAATGAAAATTTGTTGCTCCCAATGCCAATTTCAACAAGTTTTGTAGTCTTAGAAACAGTGTGTATACAATTTTATCATGATGAAACTCTTTCAATCGTTTTTATAATTAATTACCTTACCATGTCATCATATATGTGCTACCGTATCACTTTATTTAATATGCATGAAACATATTTGAAATGTGTACGGAAATAGTTTTAAATTCATTCATCACGGTGTGTCGTCCTTATGTTTCTCTCTTAATTAACCTTTCCCTTCCTTCAATTCATATAGAATCTTAATTGTGCAGAAGGTCGCAAAGGAAAGAGAAACAGCTGCCGTGGCGGGCGCTGTTGCAAATCAATACACGTCACCCTCGACTCAAATAAAGTCTCAAAAAAGAGACCTGGTCATAAAGAGTTTACAGTATCTACGTATCAATCACCTGCAAATGGACTCGATCACTCCCACCATATATATATACACTATACCAGAAAGAGAGAGAACTAACCCACATCGTTGTATTTTCCACGCACCTCGTCTGAACTGCTCGGCCGACGCCAGCCCAGCAGCTCGGTGCATCCGAGGGGTCACTGCTACGCCTTCAAAATATCATCTCTCCACACAGTGCCCCGTTGAAAGAATTTGCTAGCTAGCTTCACCGGCCGGCTGGCTAGGCCGAGAGCGACGGGTGCGTACCGTACGGCCTGGGGCGTGCTTGGGGACAGATCGAGCCAGGCAGCAGCCAGCTCCGAGCGCGTCGGATCCAGTGCACGCGCAGCATGCATGCCGCATCCGTCCGGCACGCCCACCCGGCGTGCGCGTCTCGCCAAAGCTCGCTCTCACCATCGGATCGGGCATCCTGTACGTTGGCGTCACTTGTCGCGTACACCAACGCGGCCTCAGAATGCTACGAAACACTCAGCGAACTGATCGACCCAACAAATAATTAAATTGCTTAATCAAGCTTTGCATCACTACTCCAGACACAAGGATCACAAACGGTTCAAAACGGCCATCACAAACGGTTCGTTTTTCCAACCGTTTGTGATTTTCTGTGTCCGAAATAAACCCCAAAAAATACGAAAACAATAGGGAAAACATTTATTTTCATTTGGGGCATTTTTTCACGCAATGTTAGCACGCTACGCGGCCGGCGTGATTCGAACCGGTGACCTCTTCCTCACGCGAGGGCTCCCCTACCACTGCACCTCATTGTCACTTGTGAGTGTATAGCGTTCCGACTCCTATCATATTATACCAGACCGAGTTTAAATTGCTTGTTTGAGGCCCTAAACGACTTCAAATCAAAATCTGTTGAACTACAAAGTTTCCTAACTTTTCGAAACCTACAACTTTCATGTTGACCGTTTTTTCATCCGAGGCCGTTTACGAAATTTGAATTTCAAATTTGAGAATATTCAAACTTAGATCTAGCAACTATATGACTTCAAATGACAAAGTTGTCACCTATAAAGTTTCATGTGTACTGGGCAATGCTCACCTAATATTGGATCTTAACAGCATTTAGAATATGTTGGTTTTTGAATGAAGACACATGAGCTTGATACAGGATCTGTTGTTCTGGTCACAGCAGGCACTACTAGAGAAACCATCATCACAAACGGCACCATCACAAACGGTTTTTGAAGAACCGTTTGTGATGGGGGCCATCACAAACGGTTCTTCAAAAACCGTTTGTGATGAGCGCATCACAAACGGTTTTTCAAAACCGTTTGTGATGATGCCGTTTGTGATGATGGTTTCTCTAGTAGTGCATGTGCCTACGACTAAGAGGAGTCCATCCATGTCAGAGGGCGCATTGCTGCCGTAGGTCGATCGAGATATTGCTCAACGCGCGGCACTAGTTAACAAATTAATTAAGTCCATCCCCGTTGCTAAATACATGCACATACTCCGTGCATGTCTAAGACAAGCAAATCAGTTTATTTTAAAACTGGTTAGATTGTTCTGAACAGATAGAAAAAAAGTATATTTAAAAACGTATGCAATACTCCTTTGCTACACCATCTCTCAAACACCCTCTTTACAACACCCCTCCCCTCTTATAAGGTGAATACTAGCCCTATATTCCCTTTGATAACTCACGGTCCATCATGTTCTTTCGACTTTCACATCATATTTTGTTAAAAAAAATCACATATCAACATGTGCATACCCTTTCTAACCTTTTCCAACCATCAAAATGGTCTACTCTGAAATTTGAAAAAAAGGCAAAATAGCCGATTAGGCCCCTGAACTATCACGCGTGGCTCAATTTAGTCCCTCAACTATCAAAATGTCCAATTCAGTCTCTGAACTATCCAAATCAGCTCAACTTCATCCTTTCGCTGACGTAGAGTGCCATGTTGGCGAGCCATGTCACAACCCAGTCAGCTTTTGGGTGTAAAGTTGAGGAGAAAGAAGAATCATGAAGTGATTTTGATGCCACGGGATTTACAAGTGATAAAGATGACGAAGTTTATGCCGGTTGCGAGAGGAGATATTCCATTTGGACACCTCAAAGCTTAATGGACAGTGACGTGGCTCGCTGACATGGCGCTCCATGTCAGCGAAAGGACGAAGTTGAGCCGATTTGAATAGTTCAAGGATTAAATTGGACGTTTTGATAGTTGAGGGGTAAAATTGAGCCGTGCACGATAGTTCAAGGACGAATTGGGCTATTTTGCCGAAAAAAACCATGTACATTTGACATCAATTTGCTATAATCTGCCAATGTGGCAGGTCATCGTTCAAACAAAACTAGGAAGTCGCTGGACCAATTCTACCTTTGCTATGACTTCGAAAGTTCGAATGCCAAAACTGAAGAGGCCGGCAAAAACAATTCAAAGGTCAGCAAAATACCTTCTCCGAGTACAAATATTCAGAACATAGCATTGTTAGCATATACTCCGTATTTCTTTAGTTGATAGTACTGCATTTACTGACAATGCAACAAAGTAACACATATGGGTTATAAGAGCAACTCCAACAGTTTCCCTTTCTCCTTTCCCTTTTTTCTTGCTATAGGGGAATCCCCTTTCAATTTTTCAGGATATTGACACATGGGTCCTACATATCAGTGATTAAAATTTTTTCCTTTCTTCTCCATCTCCCCTCTCTCTCTTTCTTTGTTTCCACCCATGGAGAAGCAGCTCGCCGGTGGCTAGGGGCGCCGGCGCGGGGTGGCTCGCGCGGGGACGTGCGGCTCGCCGGCGGGCGGCAGACGCGGTAGCAAGTAGCTCGCGGTCAGCCGGCGGCGCACGGGGAGGCTTGCCGGGGAGGTGGTGGCGCCCTGTTGGCGGCGCGGTGAAGAGGCGACGACGCTTGGCGGGACGGCGGGGCGGCGGTCAGCCCGGCGGTGGCACTCGCTCGCGCG
>OAMR01000186.1:568680-582819 GCA_900205405.1 Echinochloa crus-galli | reverse complement strand
CCCGGGCACGGACGGTGGTGGCGGTGGGCGGCAGGATGGCGCGCCGCGCGCCACGGCGTCCACGGCGAGCTCGTCCCGGTCGGCGGCGGACAGCAGCGCGGCCAGCGCCGCCACGGCCTTGCCGTGGTTGCTGGCGCGGCCGGGGCTCGTGGCCCGCGTCGTGGAGGCGCTGGCCACGTCGGCGTCCAGGTCCGGGAAGGATCACTGCGTGGCGCTGCTGGTGTCGCTATGCCGGCACGGCGGGGAGAAGGTGGTGGCGCTGCTGGGGAGGATGCCGGGGTTGATGGCGTCGCTGTACACGCTGGTGGCGGACGGCGGCCCGCAGACGTGCAAGCGGGCGAGGGCGCTGCTGAACTTGATCCACCGGCATTACGAGATGGGAGACCAGCCGGCGGCGCCGCCGGCGTCGTCGGAGGCAGGCGAGAGGGTCGTTCGCGTGCTATAGCGCGGCAAGACGATCGAGGCGTATGTACCTGCCGTAAGTACAGGATATAGGGGTAGATCTTACCGTCAGCTAGCTTGTGATGATCGTTGTGAGACAATTTTTGTGAGTTCTCAGCTCGTGTTTTAGAAGAGCTGGGAACGAATTTTGCTGCTTCTTGTTTTGAAGTTTTTGTTACACTGCGATTGTTGTAGACATACACACACACACACAAGTATAGAGAAGTCTGTTGTGAGCTTGAGTTCTGTAGCAGTAGTAGGAAGTGGGACAGTATGGGTTTGCTGTTTGGATGTTGTTGTACATATTGGGGGTGTTTAGTTCCTGAAAAAAGGTAAAAAGTGAAGTGAAACAGTCACATCGGACACTGTAGCACTTTTCGTTTGTTTGTGGTAAATATTGTCCTACTATAACCTAACTAGGCTTAAAAGATTCGTCTCGTCGTGTACATCAAAACTATGTAACTAGTTTTTTTATTTACCCACGTTTAGACAAGGGGCGGAGCTAGCGGTGGGGCGGGTTGGGCTGGAGCCCCCCCTACCACCCTGGCTCCCATGGCAGCCCCCCAAGCCCCCCTAGAAATTTTGAGGAGGAAGAAGAAGGAAGAGGATGAAAAAGAAGGAAGAAGGAGGAGTGAGGAAGAAGAAGAAGGAGAGCCCCCCTAACCCTCCATCCTAGATTCCCCACTGCGTTTAGTACTCCATGCATGAGGAGAGAGATTTGATGTGATAGGTGAATAGTGAAGTTTGGAGAGAGAATTTTTAGAAGTTTGATGATGTGACCGGGAACTAAACAGGGCCAAGATGACAAGTTGGTTTGTGTTCCAACTATGGAGAGGAGATTCAGTTAAAAGAATTACTGTGGCTATTTGATTGCATGATGAAACAAATGGATTAACTATTAGGACAATTGGCCACTGATGCTAAAGAGATCTGGGTGGGGGTCCGAGGGGGACAGGAGTACAGGACTACAGCCTCTACAGGAGTGCCTCAGCGGCAAAAGAACTCTCCAGCGAAGGTGAAGGATACGTACGATGAAACTGGATTATTTGAGTACTACTACCTCCATTCATCTTTGTATGACGTTTCGGACACGAAAATTGAACTAGACTCAAGCCAAATTAGCTGTCCAAAACGTCATATAAAGATGACCGGAGGTAGTACATTTCACCATACCGCCGATATTTATAAGAGGAGCTGTGCGTGTGTCTCGATAAGTTTGCTTCGTAGCGGTGGCCGTGATTGGAACAGCACAAGTTCGGTTGTTTTCTGCTCGAAGAGGCCAACTAAACACCTCGCATTCGTCCGCGAATAATTACCGAAGTTAATATCAAGATAGAGAATTAAGTTTTTACTGCAGACAGTAAGCCCGTCTAGCTCAGTCGGTAGAGCGCAAGGCTCTTAACCTTGTGGTCGTGGGTTCGAGCCCCACGGTGGGCGCATGATTCTTTTTTGTCACAGTCTTCCTTTTTTATGCACTCTGCTAGCTGTTTGTTTTCGCCGGTTTGCTTTATTGATCCAGTCATTCATTCAAGTTTTTCCATTACCCTTCCGCAATGGAGCTGCCAGTGGAGCCAATGCCCTGTACACATCACCGAGCTCGATTCCTCAGACTAATCATCATTCTAACTTGTCAAGCCGCTGTTTTCCTTTGAAAAAAAAAGAGAAACTATGCCGCTGTTGCCCACAGCACTTTGGACTACGCAGCATCCAGCGTTGACGTGTCAGGGGCCGGACCGGGGCGGCGTACGTGCCACGACGTAATTGCCGCACAGCGCACAAGTCGGCAGCTCGATCGTCCCCGTTCGTTGTCCCCGACCTGACACCCTCCCTCTTTTTAATCCCAATCACCAACGCCAACGCCATCTGACAGCACCCTCCTCACCGGTTGTGCTACTGGATCTATCCACCGATAAACAAAACGGGCCAGATAAAAATGCTAGCTGATGGCGCTCGATCGATCAGGTGCCTGCCACGCAGTCCCCACTGGCCACTGCAACAGCGGCCGATCCGCCCGCACGCCGAGCCGACGTGTCCGCTCTCGTGCGCCCGTAGCGGGTGCACGTGAACGCGCACCACTTGCTCCGGTTAATTAATTAACTACTAATTAATTCAGTTAGCTACAATAATCGTGAACCCGGCCTGGCATTGATTGAGCTGCGCGAGCGCGACAGCCAGCGTGAGATCTCGCCTCGGAGGAGGAGACGGGGACGAGGGCTTCGGGTTTCAGGCTTCAGGCCGCCTTGTGGTGTGGTGTGCAGGTGTGGTCTCGTGATGGGGTCACGGGCGGAACACATGGGTACGTAAGGCCAGTCTCAGTGGAAGTTTCATCGACATTAAATTGACTGTCATATCAGCATTTTTGATGATGTGGCACTGTATTAATGAAGAGAGAGGTGAAATAAGTTTCATGATGATGAAACCCTATCTACACAGTTACCTAGACAGCTTGTATCTTGCATGTGATCTAGAAAACAACAATCGATGAAATTATGCATTGAGAGAGAGGTGTTTCATCATAGTTTCAAACATCTTTAGATGATGTGTCACTCTAGGTAATTGTGTCTATGAAACTACCATTGAGACTGGCCTAAAGAAACTGCTTGAGCGGTGGCGTCTTGGTTTAGGTGATGCGACGATGGGGCCGGAATTGAACCGGCAGATCGGACGGCTTTGACTGATGATACATGTGTCCGTAGTTTATAATCTGTTGCTTGATCCGAGGATGCTACACGTGTCCATTTAAAAACCGCACAAGTGGATTGAATTTGTCGTCGGGCCTGAATGGCAAACCGGCAATACTGGCAAGTGGTAGCTCCTCGGGGTGTTTCTTTTTTTACTGATAGCAGACAATGATGCCGCCTTGGCGGCTGAGAATACAGTAGTATAGAAAAAACTGTTTCGCACAGAATCTATCGGTACTGGCTGTTGCATGTTGGTACGATAACTCGCCGAGGAAGAATAAGAAGCATCAGTAGAGATAGTTTTTTTTTTTGAGGACAAGTAGATAGATAGTTAGATTAATGAAAAGAAAAGAAAAACAAAACGAATGATACTTTGTCTGACTGCTTGATTGATTTGTTCGGCAGTTGGGCTTGTAAAGCTAGCCCATGTCGTTGTACACCCACGGGCTGAAATTATAATGAAAAACGTACTATCTACCTCCTCAACAATGAGAAAAGTTTGTCTTTTCATTCTAAACTTGAAAACCATCACTAATGAAAAACATCACATTTGTCTGCATCATTAGCACCGGGTGCACGCAATTAGCACCGGTGATGAAGCATAGTGCCCACGGGGCACGATAGTACCGGCTGAGCAACCAGACGGTACTAAATGGCACCCTTGCCACCAGAGAGCAAGGACTAATTGACCATTTAGTACCAACTAGAGCCTCAAGCCAGTACTAAATGGAGCCTAGTGCTGGCTGGAACCCCCGGTACTGAATGTTCCTTCTATATATCAGCCCCCTTCTTCCTCCCTCACCTCAAGCCAACTGTTTGACGGACCTCATCTCTTCTTTCTCCATGGCATGTTAGAAGGGGGGATGCTACCCATTTCCTCCAGAATTGTGGAGATTGCACTCATCCGACATGCATTTTAGCAATATTTACTTGGTACTATGTGGACTCACAAACCAAATCATTAGTCCAAATTCATCAAACTGCAGTCATACGAACCCCTCCATTGCAGTAAGTACATGGAATTTTTGGCCTCAACCAAATATTTTTCATCTGCATGTTGGTTATGTTTTTACACATAGCGATATCACTATTGCAGCATACATCCATGGACATTGGGGGTCCACATGAGGTATTATCCGTTAGACATAACATACCTTGGATCACTCACAGATATTAATTTATACCCCGTATGTTGACTGTTGGCACTTCTTACGATCCAATATCAGAATTGAGAATCCTGATACTGGGGTAAGGAGTGTTTCGGTGGTTTTTCTTATGGCTTAGTAAAATATAGAAATATTCTGCAAGCGCACAGAATCACCGCTGTAGCACTTCACATGGGAGTATCCCGAGGTATCGTAATTTATATTTCCGCAGGGAAGCTTTGGCAAGAATACTAGTGAACAGATATTCGAAACTATCAGAGAAGGGTACACAACTAAACAAGTCAGGGGATAACGGTATTGGATAGGAGTGGATATACCGGACACACAACTCAAGGGGTACTCAGGTAAGGGAGAGAAAAGATAGATAGCTGGGAGGACAACGAGAAGAGATAGAGAACTCCTGGATACTTTATCTACCTATGTCACTCTAGCTTAGAGATACAACGGCTATAGAGCTAGCACTAGGAGATCTGGGTTAACTCTATTGTCTTAGCTTCGGGACAAGGGAACCTGCGACACACAGAAAGGGATGAGAAGGGGTGCCACCAATTCCCAACTGGGGGATCCTACGGACCGGAACTAACGTGATGGGCTACGAAGACCGAAAGGGCTGTCACCACCTTACGGCTACCATCTCCGTTGCGACGGGAATAAACTAAGGCCACTGGCTAGTCTAGGAACCACTCCTACACTAGTCAACAACTACTTTGAAGCGTCCCCTCGAAGGAGAAGACTAAATGTGATACAACTTATCAGTCCCAGGAGGCTGATAACACATTATTACATCAGATAGTTCAGCACTAAACAACTCTACGAGGACGTGGGCACTGAAGCGCCACGAGAAACAAAACGAAAGCTACACTCCAGATGACAACATTAAGTCGGAAGAGGTCATCATCAGAGCAGTACGCCATGTGGAAACACCTGCGTGTAGGCCTAACTCCACGGGCCGGGTTGGGAAGCAGCACGTAACCCCCTACTCGATGTCCTCCGGGACAAAGTCTGGGTCTTCCTCTGTACAGATTAAAACAAGGGTGAGTACAAATGTACTCAGCAAGCGCAACCACAACCACAGAGGGAATACGACAGATATATGCATATGATATAACAAGGAAAGGTTTATGGTTTATTTGCAGTAAAGCTAGAGTTTACACATGCAAGAGGTTCATTTAAATAAAAGGGTTTTAGCAAAACCTTGTTCTTTAGTAACAGAAATGATTCAAACTGATTTGACTCACACGGAGTCCTCATTCTTGTGCTACCGGATTTCCCATCCGTCGTAGCCACGGCCAAAGTCTTTTAAAACAACACACACCAGAACTTAATCAAAACCAAAGGACTAGTGAAGTGACCAAGCCGTAACTCGACCAATACCGTGGTCACGGCTATCCGGATAGGTTTTAACTCTGCAGAGGTGTACATAACCACAAGTAGGGTACCACAACATGAACACCTTAGTGCCAGTGCAGATCCTAGCGAAGCCATTACCCACCATAGCTAAACTGACTAGTCACCACAGAACAACCAGGGGGTCAGCAACCTGCCAACGAGGTTCTACCCAGGGCATAACTCACAAAGATCGTATCCCTGTCTCCATGGTTTTCTGTTGCTCACCAGCCACCTGACAACTAACAGTTTAACTAGTGGGGTTTATGCTAAGCCGTTGCCTCATACAACGGTCGAGCGGTAGTACTAAAAAGTGGGTTAGGCTAGATGACACATCAACATCATCCAAAACCTTTGAAAGAACGGGCATCTCCCACCATGCTCAACCACAGAGGCTCAAGCTCACCTCGGTGTCTCACACAGGAAACACCGCATGCCCCATCACACACTATTGTCACTTATTTTATAATCCACCTTCCTTTTCAAAGTACACACACCAGTATTTTGTAAGCACATGAGAATATAATATTGTGAGTAAAAGTAACCAGATCCTAAGCATTTCTAGCAATGATTGATATTTAAATAGAGCGTCATCATATTTAAATATTAATCTAGGTGGTCAAGGAAACAGTCACAACAATCAAGGGATGGCTTATCCAATCAGGGTTCAGCAATAAAACATGCAGGATTTATAAAACAGGCTAATAGGGTGTGTTTATAAAACTGGGACAACAATATGCATCAAAGGATGGGATTGAACTTGCCGTTCTCACAACCCTCGGGGAGTTCCTGCCCAGGGTACTGGTCTTCGGGCTCCGGTTCGTGGCACTGTTCCTCCTCGAGTCCTTCCTCGTTCACGATGTAATCTATAGCGCACACACAAGCAGGCATACAATAAATAAAAGAAAAGAAAAGAAGTTTTATTTGTTGAGCTCAAATGGAGATGAGGATAGTTGGGATAGATGGCTTATGATTTTAGAAGAATTTAGGAAAAAGAATTGGGTGAATCGGAGTTGGAATGGAGAAGATATTGCATGTGCAAGGTTGGCTAATTAATTAAATTCAAAAATGGATTAACATAACGGATTGGGGTCTGACGGGCTTGGTCACACGTGATTTGCTGGGTGGGTCTTTGGGCCTTTCGACTAGCACATGGGCTGGTGATTTGTTTATCCGGGTGCTGAGGGAAATAAAGGAAACAGAGAGAACAGTGGGAACACGGGAGAGACGGAGAACAGGGACGTCGTCCCTTCTCTCAGCGCCGCCATGGCAGCGGCTGGAGCTCCGCCGAAACGGCGATTGCGGCCACCGTTTCCAAATCTAAGGGTACTGTGAGAGAGAGGAGGGGATGGGGATGCTTAGCCTACGCTCACCTCGGACAAGGGCTGCTCGTTGGGCGCTGCTTACGGTGGCAGACGAGCGGCGGCGGCAAGGACTGCGGTGGCGGCACTGCAGCGAGCGAGAGGGCGAGCTAGCTGGCTGGTGAGCAAGAGGTGGAGGTGGTGAAGCTAGCCGACCTATTTATAGGCGCGGGAGGAGGTCAAGGCAGTGGATCGACGAGAGGGAGACGGCGGGCGCTGTGCAGTCAAGCGGCCGGGATTCGCGGACGACGATGAGACGACTCGGCGGAGCCGCTGGTGGCGCACAGGGCCGGCGCGAGCGCGAGGCGGTAGTGCTTGGCGTGGCGTGGGCGTCGTGGTGCAGCGTGCTCCTGGCCGCTGCGGCGTGTCGGCAAGGGCGGTGTGGTGGGCGGAGCAGCGGCGAGACGGTGGGCGGCGGCCACGTGCATGCGCGTGGGTGCGGCGAAGAACGGCGGCGCTGCGACGACGGTGGAGCCACGTTGGGCGCCGAGTGTCGGGCAGGGGAACGGGAAGAATAAAAGGAAAGAAAAGAGAGGAAAGAAAAAGGGGAGGGAAAAAGAGAAAGAGAGGGTAAACGCGATGATGATGCCGACGATGGTCGAACGCAGGCGGTCGACCCGAGAGTGGATTGAGCGGGACGGAACGGGGCAGAGGGGCGGTGAAAACGAGGACGGGTAAAAGACTCGGGTGGATGTTGGGAGCTCAGGCAGTAAAGATTTTGAAAGCGGAATTTTCACCTGGTGATTTAAGGAACCGAAAACGCGGGCATTACATACTTACTCTGCTAGCAAGAGAAAGCAACCTTGTCAATACTCTTGGTGACAATTCACCTCCAGTATCAAGCAAGATCGAAGAACCAGCCAAGACAAAGACTTAAACAAGACTACAAGCACTAGAACTATAACTGACTATAGCCTAAACAAGATATATTTGCAACTAGGATAAAGTAGAAGCAAGATATAAATGACAAAGGCAAAGTGATAAAGATAACTATATTGATAACTCAAAGTTATACCGGATGACCACTCTTTAAATATCATTCTTACAAACGGCAATACGATTTTACCACACGAGTGATCAAAACGATACCTCGACTCTACTCTAACTCCCAACTAAACTATCCTAACTCTACTAGAACAAGTGGAATGAAAGAGAGCTCCTTGGCTTGGTGTGTGTTGAGTGAGGGCTGGGGCTGTCCAATTTATAGTGGTTGATGGCAGTTGTAGGCAGAGTAACCGCCAAGGCAACCAGGGAGGTGGTGCCGGGCCTTCGGCCGAATTCCCCGCTTTGGCCGAACTGGCCAGTTCGGCCGAACCGTGGGATTTGCCGCCTCTGGCTCCCATGGCCAGGATTCAGCCCCTGAGGTCGGTTGTGCACTGGGGGCGGTTCGGCCGAACCGACCTGTTCGGCCGAACGGGCCTGGAGGCCCAGGCCTGCCCCCGTGCACCGCCTTTGCCTCCTGGGCTCTGTAGTTGTTCTGATCCAGGTGGTCTTTGAGTTTTGTGGGCCCAGGATGATGTGGCATTGCTTCGTGATGACTTGGAGGTCGTCCATGTGTTGTTGTTTGGTCATTGTTGACGTGGACGACTCCCGGTGACGTGTACGGCTAAGGGGGATAACCGGCCGAACGGAGTCGTTCGGCCGATTCGGTCAATTTCGGCCCCAATAGCGCGTATTTGTCGTAGTTGTACCTGCACAAGTGACACTCACCAAAACTCGTGGAACTTTATTAGAAATAAAACCTAAGTACATGGAATGTTGCATAAAGGCTCATTTATTCCCGAGTATTGGTGGTTGAAATTGGGTAGTAACGACCGCCAACATTGACTACATGTGAGGAAAATTCTAGACATTAGGGGGAGATTAATACCACATATAAAATGCTAGGAACTACACACACATTAAAATCCTCACATCCACGTACATACAAAATAATATCTGAAGCAACATTTTAAAGCATCTTATATTCACATGACATTGCAAATAGCCTACCAAATGCATTTACTCATCAAAAGTGTCATTACATCAAATTCCTATATTAATGTACCAGAAAGAGTGGATATATACCTAATAAATCACTCAACTCCCAAATCAAAATAAGAGGGGGAGGAGTATGGTCACAAGCTAGGAATAAAGTTTTTTATTACAAGCATCCATGGAAACAGTGGGATCACCCTCTGAGATAGTAAATGCGAAACACATCATCAAGTTGTTAGACACTTTATGGATATTCAAATCCAAAGCCTATGAATGTTAGGAACTTTATGTCCACATTTAAAAGCCCAGTATGTGCACATATGTTCAGGCAATGGGTCAATTGGAACAACCTAATTCTATTGTTGTGGGAAACAACATAGAGTTCAAAAGGGTTAATATTTTCACAAGCTACATTGGTTCCATCGAATCAATCAAACTAAGACTACATATTGTCGACATATACTCCTACTCTATATTCTCATACACCTTCAAGTGGATACAGACTAAAAGTCCTAGGCAGAGTGTCCAAACACTCAAATCAGGTCAAATCAAAGGTGACCATTGTCGGACCTTAGGACCGGCAATCCACCTGGGGGTACCCGAGTGGTTGATTTGTAGGAGGGCGATTGATGAACTAGCAGCTTGATAGTACACGGGAGGCACTGATTTAGACAGGTTCGGGCTACCCGGGGGTATAATACCCTACGTCCTGTGTCGGTGGCGTCGTTTGTATTGCTGGGTGCTCGGCCGAGCTTCAGGGAGCTTGGGCGAGCGTATGGTTTACAGGGTGAGATGCGTTCTCCTTTTACAGGATGAGGTTTGTGTGTACCCGTTGTCCCTCATGGG
Organism: Echinochloa crus-galli; assembly: GCA_900205405.1. Classification (NCBI taxonomy): domain Eukaryota; kingdom Viridiplantae; phylum Streptophyta; class Magnoliopsida; order Poales; family Poaceae; genus Echinochloa; species Echinochloa crus-galli. Next base: position 572,961 of record OAMR01000186.1, on the reverse strand, counting down.
GGTGCCCTAGGCCGCTTTATATAGGGTAGCGGGCTAGGGTTTACAAGTCGGTTTCCATCTAAACCTACTTGACTCCAACCAGGACACTAGTCCGGGCCGATCACAACTAGAATATCCCTGGATATCCGGATGAGCCGCCCGCCGGGTCTTTGTTGTCTTGTCCGTCAAGTGAGGGAGCCCGCATGGGCCGCACAGGGGTCGGCTCATGGGCCTGTCAGAGGTGGGCCTTGGCCGCCGTGGTCTGGTCTGACAGTGGGCCCAGGGGTACCCATATCCCACAAGCCCCCCAGCAACGTGCAGGCGCGTGCGGAACTGCTTGATGTTGGCACTCCTTATGAACGATGCAAGTAAAGTAAGTAAGAACTGAATGCTCAATTAATCAGAGAGAGATACAAGGAGTACCAGACATGCCCCGGATGTTACTTGAAGTGAAGTCGCATCCATAGAGGTACATCTAGAAGAGGGGCCGACACTCCGGCTCCTCTCCCGGACGCTCACCTCTCCTCTCTCCCTATTCTACTTGATACAAGTGGCGGAACTTCGCAACGCTCACTTCTCTCTTGTGTTGTGTGTTGTGCAGGTGAAACCAGGCCTCTATTTATAGTGGATCAAGGATGGTGGAAGCAGGGTAGCGGCCAAGGCAGCTAAGGCGGTGCAGAGCCAGTTCAGCCGAACCTCCTGGTTCGCCCGAACCGAGGAGTTCGCCCGAACTGCCATCTGTCACCGCCTTGGTGCAGAGGCGGTGCAGAGGCGGTTTGGCTCCTGGGGGCGATTCGGCCGAAGTGGGCCCTTCGGCCGAACGGGCCCTGTGGCCCGGCAGCGCTCCCCCGTGCAGCTTCTGTCCTGTGGGCCCTCCTGGCTAGCTCCTGGTGCTGGGGATTCTTCTGTATGGGCCCAGGATGACTTGGCATGGCATTGGTTGAGTTGGCGGTCGTCCTGCGTGGCTCGCATCGTCAGTGGGCGACGTGGATGGCTCCCGCCGACTCGTACGGCTAAGGGGGGTAACCGGCCGAACGTGTCGTTCGGCCGAATTGGTCATTTCCGACCCCTATAACCCGTGTTTCTCCATTTTGTACCTGCATAGAGGACAATCACCAAAACTTGTGGAAATAGTCAGTAGTAAGCCCTATAGCTATGGTGTGAGTCTCTGTTATGTTTATTTTATACTTGGTTGGAGGTCGGAATTCGGTCTGTAACGACCGTTAACAAGCTCCCCCAGACTTAGATCTTTGCTCGTCCCGAGTAAAGAAATTAAAACAGGAGCAAGATCAAGTAAGGGTTCTTTCATAACATGAATACTTGCATAATGAGTATATCAAACTTTTTTCTCTCATACCTGTGAATTTGTAGTGGCTATCCCCTGGATCTTGGGCGGCTGACAACCGGAACGATTCTTACAACAAAATCCTCCTGTTCAACCTGCATTCGGGGTTTTCTTGTTTTTTCACAAATAAATGACTCTTGTCCCTTCATCCCTGTCACTCAACTCTCTGGAGCTTCTCCCTCACACTTACTTTCTTTTGTATTCTTCTGTGTCTCTCAGGTGGTGGCCGTATCAAACCAGGTATTTCTGTCGAGCCGAAGATTGGTTCCCGGAGCGTCTCACCATTGCCCTTCGGTCGGATTGCAAGCTAAGGATGAGGAGTTCATATTGGTCTTCAGCCTCGTGACCCCTTTATTTTTCCTCTTCTCCCTTTTTGGGATTTCATGAGTCCTTTATTTGCTTTTTCTCATTCTCTCTCTTTTTTTTCAGGGTATCACCGAGGCATGAAGACTTCTACTATACTCCGATGATAGATTCACTTGCAACCGAACTAAGGTAATGTGATCACTCTAGGGACTCAAAATTCGACAAGACATTGTACTAGGCAAGACAGGTTTCAGGAGTAAACTCTCAAGCATATATGTAGTATTTGTGGACAGGATGAAGGTTTCGTTTTAGTGATGCATGCTTTCAAAATTCGAAACGTGACAACACAGGAAAATAACAGGGGGAAGAAGGTGCAAATCAGCATGCAGGTGCGCGAAGGGGGGCAACCGGGCTGGTTCGGCCGAACCAGCCAGTTCGTCCGAACCAGCCAGTTCGCCCGAACTGGCCTGGTTCGACCGAACTGGCCTCGGGGCTTGGTCATGGTCCCTGGTGCTCCTGTGTCATCTCCTGTGCTCGTGCAACTCTCTGTTAGGCATGGCATACCCCGGATGGCTCAAATGCACCATCCGGGGCGTGGATTTATTTCTTGCACTCAAATCTGATTTTATTTATCATTCAAACATATGATTGGAAACAAAATATTGGGAAGGGAAATAAAGTTCAGAGCACCCTAAACAAGATTCTAAGAAAAATAAATCAAACAAATAGCAAACCAAACTAACTAAACTAGTGGTGCTCTATCTAAAAATGAACGACCGTGGGACACTACTCTGAAGGCGGTCCATAGAGATCCTCGTGTCCCGTGGCTTTGAACAGCCTCTTGAGCTTCGCACACAGGGCCTTGCGGAGGAGTTCCATCTTGTCCTCCCACCACATGCGCGCGAGCTCGCCCTCCGCCACCTTCTCGTCAAGGTGGTTGATCCGCTGCTCCGCCACCGCCAAGTCTGCCTTCAGGCTCTCCCCAGTAGGCGGCTTCTCCGTTCTCCTCGTCGGAGAACTCCATGTCCCCGGGCAGCCCTTTGATGGCCGGGGGCTGCCTGTGGCGCCGCACCCTTGGGTGGCGCCGTGGAGGAGAGGACTGGGACGAGTTCCCCAGATCTATCTCGTCCCGCTTGAGCAGCGGGACAAGGACCTTGCCGTATCCGCCCCCCGGCTTGCGCTCCCCTTTGATGACGAAATGCAGCGGCTTCTCCGGCTCGTCCTCCGGTATTGCCTCAGCCTTTCCTTTGAGCAAACACAGCCCCAAGTCCGGCACCCTTGATGAGGATGCTGATCTCGGGCGGAGTTCGCCCATGGTAGGCCTCGGCGACGATGAGCGCGGAGGCTTCTTGATCCCTCTTGTCGGAGCGAGGAGATCGCTGACCATGGCACGTAGCGGGGAGTCACGGCGCTGCGACGAGGTACGCGAAGGAGTTCTCCCCCGTGGCTTCCCTTCCGTCATGTCGACGTCGGAGATCCGGAAAGCTTGTTCGTGAACGGACTCGCCGTTCCGGATGACGTAGCTAGAGCCCTTGGAGGGGGAGGAGGTCATGGTGGCTGTGTTGGGGGCTAGGAGATGGCTTAGATGAGATGGAAAGAGTCGAAGAAAGTTCCCGTCTTTTATCGGTGATTTCCCCCGACTGAAAAACAACTTTTCAAACTTTTCCTCGCGGCTCTCGGGATAGGAACTACCTGGATAAGCTTGGAGGCGCGCAGCTGCACGAGGGGAGCCAGGGGGGCCAGTTCGGCCGAACCCTAGCCTTCGGCCGAACTGGGCTGTTCGCCCGAACCAGGCTGGTTCGGCCGAACAGGCCCCGGGCCACCCCTGTGCATGGTCCGTGGTCTGGGTCGAGAGTTCAGTCGTGGAAAAATCTGGATCAGGCTGGCTTTTGGGTTTTTTCGGAGGTTTTGGCCCGGAATGATTTGGAGATGAAAGTTTTGGGCCTGATTTCTTCGTGCGGGGTTCAGAGTTCTATGAACTCGACAACATGTAAGTCGTCGAGCGGAGGCGGCTCAGGTTCTAGGAATATTTTCAACCGCTGCCCGTTGACCTTGAAGGTGTTTCCGTCCTCGCTTTGCAAGGTGACGGCCCCATGAGGTGCAGCGTTGATCACTGTGAATGGGCCGTCCCACTTGCTTCTTAGCTTCCCGTGTCCGAAAAGTTTGACACGGGAGTTAAAAACGAGGACCTTGTCTCCCGGCTTGAATGTTTTGACCTTGATCCTTTTATCATGCCATCTCTTGGTCCGTTCCTTATATAGCCGGGAGCTGTGGTAAGCTCGCTCTCTCATTTCATCTAACTCGGCCAGTTGGATCTTCCGCTTAAGACCGGCAGCCGGAAGATTCATACCCCACTTCCTAATGGCCCAGTGAGCTTTGAACTCCATCTCTACTGGTAAATGGCAGGTCTTGCCATAGACTAGCTGATATGGGGTCATCCCTATGAGTGTCTTATAGGCCGTACGATATGCCCAGAGTGCCTCCGGGAGTTTATCCTTCCATTGCCTACCCATCTCATTTACGGTCTTCTGCAGAATATTTTTGATTTGTTTGTTCGATGTTTCTGCTTGACCGCTAGTCTGAGGGTGATAGGGTGTAGCAACATTATGCTGCACCCCCCCCCCAAGCTTGGCTCTTTGCTCGTCCTCGAG
>OAMR01000186.1:519310-544575 GCA_900205405.1 Echinochloa crus-galli | reverse complement strand
GGCTTTGCCGCAAAAGATCACTCTGCATAGCCACCTATTCAGAAAGGCCCTGTATTCAACATCGGACAGAGGGCCGTCAGACATATAATTCTGGATATATTTCTTATATCCAACTCCTGTCTTCACTCCTGTCTGCTTGGAGGAGCCTTTGTACTTGTATGGACGCACGGGCTCCGTAATGTTTAGGCCGGTCATCATGTAGACATCGGCCAAGGTGGGAGACATTGGTCCATGGCCAAAAAGAAAAGCATTTGCGCCATTAGACCAAAAATGACAGGCTGCAATCAGGAGATTTTCGTTCCTGGGTGTTTCGGCTAAAGATAATTCTAGGCAATGAGAAATATAAAGAGTGTCCCAGTTCTTGGTTTGAGGGCTTTTGTCATCAAAAATCCTTTTGTTCCAATTCATCCTCCTGGCGATTGGGGGCAGGCAGAGGCCAATTATTAAAGGTGTCTTGCCATTCGTGAGGCTTTGTCAGTGAAGTCTTGAAGGGGATCCTCTGGGATTCGGCCGCAATGAGCTCGGAGGGGTCTGAATCTCCTACGGGCCCAAGGAAATAAGATGTTGTTTTTTCCTCGATGGGAATCAAGAGTTCGGCTGCTAGGGCCTACAAAGAACAGAAAAAGGCGAAAAGAAAATTTAAGATGCGATTCAAAAGGATGGTGCCGAATGTGCTTAAAGAATATTAGTTATCTTGTGTTGTTTGGGTTTTACTTTATGTTTAATTCATATAACACTCTTTTTGCCCAATTTAGATTGATTAAAATTCTGAATTACCTGGAGGGCTTGATCTTGGTGCGCCATTTGTAGATTGAAGCTCGCAGAGGTCGATGAACTAGGGTTTGGGTCTGGACGAAGCTTCGAAGATTCAAGAGAGGAAAAAGCAGGGATTGAGCTGGGATAACCTAGAGACATACATAGTCGAATTCGAGTCAATCTAGATTGCCACGTGTCGCGGGTTCAAACTTGTTGATTTTGTGTGGATCTTGACAGGGCCGGGTATCATGCGGTAGTTGCAGGTTTTCCTGGATATGTTGGTAATGCAGGAATGATTGCTGGAAGGACAGAAAATCAAGACACTAATGTTGACCTCATGGTGCAAAAAATGACTGATGTACTGCAAAATCAGTTCGGTCTAAAGCCCAAAACTGTATTCGGCAGTCCCTTCATGAGTGAAACATGTTCGTGACTTTGTTTTAAATAATGAATGCTTTTAGCCTTCCATGTTTAGAGTATATCATGCGGTAGATTGATCTATTCTTGGTTGGTGGTGTGATTTTCAAACAAGTTGTATCATGCGGTGGATTAACTTGTTTGATTTTTATGCTGGACGGGTTCGAAAGTACCTAGACATGCGGTAGACTAGTGCTTTTAAACTTATCTCGTAATCGACTAGGAATCGTGTCAAAACCAGGGTATAAATATAGACCCATGGTGACTGTAATAGACACAGAACAATTACACAACAAACCGGCCCTGCGCCAACTTTTCGAGTCTTTTAGTCGTGTTGTCGAGTTTCTTTCGAGAGGAATCATCGATCCTGTTAATCGGTTGTAATTAAGTACTGTAGCGATTATTTAAATAAATACCGATCTTTCATCATGGTGACGTCATGCGGTCGGCAGTGTACTTCTTACATGCTTTGCCGATTATGTAATGAATGCTTGGATTGCTGACAGATAGCTTGTTTATAGCTATATGTCGATCAAAATTGGCTTTGTAAGCCGTAAAAGCCGTAAAGATGGAACTGTCTGGTATCAGCCGGCACGTTCCAGGTTTTTTATCTAAACATTTTCTTCCTCTGTCAGTTTCAGGGAAAATTGACTGGCACGCTTCTAGGATTCGAATTCGAGCCACGTGTGAAGCCAGCTGATTCGGCTTGCTGTGTGCTTGGCGTGGATTGCAGATTTTACGTCAACAGTGGGGAAACGTGTTCCCCGAGCGGTCCAGGACTCGCTCAGACATGGCGATGCATTCAGCGAGCGTGTCGTTGATGCGGTTGAGCCCGTCGATGATTTCGTCGGGGTAAGGTACTCGGCGACGTGGAAGTAGATCCGGGATCCGTTCACGGACGCTGAGCTGCTCGATCTGCTGCGTGAGCTGATCAGGCACGTCGGAAGGAGTTTCCGGGGTTGTTGAGGTCGAGTCCACCGGAGTCAAGTCGGCGTTGGTGGAGCTGGAGTCGCTGGAGTCGGCGAAGAAACTGCATCCCGGAAGGTGCTTGGGGCTGCCGCTTATGTTCACCGGATAAACGACGTCGGATCGATCTGCCATCAAGTCAACGGGGTTTTCGAATCGAAACAGCTCACCGATCAGCCCCTACCTGGCACGCCAACTGTCGGACCTTAGGACCGGCAATCCACCTGGGGGTACCCGAGTGGTTGATTTGTAGGCGGGCGATCGATGAACTTGTGGCTCGATGGTACATAGGAGGCACTGATTTAGACAGGTTCGGGCTACCCGGAGGTATAATACCCTACGTCCTGTGTCGGTGGCGTCGTTTGTATTGCTGGGTACTCGGCCGAGCTTCAGGAAGCAGGGTCGAGCGTATGGTTTACAGGGTGTGTTGCGATGCCCTCGTGGGGGTGCCCTAGGCCGCTTTATATAGGGTAGCGGGCTAGGGTTTACAAGTCGGTTTCCATCTAAACCTACTTGACTCCGACCAGGACTCTAGTCCGGGCCGTCACAACTAGAATATCCCTGGATATCCGGATGAGCCGCCCGCCGGGTCTTTGTTGTCTTGTCCGTCAAGTCAGGGAGCCCGCATGGGCCGCACAGGGGTCGGCTCATGGGCCTGTCAGAGGTGGGCCTTGGCCGCCGTGGTCTGGTCTGACAGTGGGCCCAGGGGTACCCATATCCCACAACAATTAAGGAGTACCACTCTCGTCCAACAATGAGAAGTTCCATCTTCTCATATTGCTTTTATGTCTTCCTATAAAAGTATGGTGGTGAGACAACGAGAGCTTGTAGTACGTATGGTATGTGTGAAAATTACGTTCCCATATTAATTATTGGCAAATCTAAATTTCAAAAGTATAGATCCTCAAAAGACTTCATATTTTGAATTAAAATTACAATATATATTATGTATAATTCAAGTGATTTTATGATTTGAAATAGTTAAGTTGATTGTGGTAAAACTTACAACTTACTAAAAGAGATTCCTTCCATGAAAGTTTACTCCAACAATGATTGCATATGTATATTGATAATAAAAATCCAAATTGGATTTTCTATCATCTCAACATATATCGATGATCCTGGCATCATCGAAATTATATGAACAAGGAACCATATTAAGACGAAATTTGAGATGACAATTTGGATAAATCCCAAATACGTTTAAGTCTACAACTTAAATATATATATCAGTCTTCCAATATTCAATTGATATTATCTATAAATATCTGAATAACATTGGACAATAGTATCCACAAACACTTATGGTTATTCAATCCCTAAATATGGAATTATCTATATTCAGACCTTAGGATGAAAACTTAGAGCCAACAAAGAGCTTATGAATCCTAAAAATCGCAACAGGTCTAATATTGCATTTGTAGATAAAATGCTAGCTTGAATTAGCGCAACTCCAATAACACCATATATGTGGGAGTACAAGAGGATATTCACAGATATCTAAATGACACCAAAAGATCTTGATTTATAATTAGACAAATCAAGAAATGACTAAAGTGGGATATCACGTACTGGCTAACTAATCCCTATATTGCCAGATTATATACTGATGTCATGGTTGTAAAGTTTTTCACAGGACTCAACAAAATATACTCTATGACGACTTTCACTCATCATTCTAAAGTATCATATGATAGATGTAACTTTGTTGAATGATAAATTATTATTCCATTGAATCATTAATCATTAATCTACAAAGATAATGAAACTTGTATTGCTTAGATGAAACAGGTTACATAAGTCCGGTATTAATAATATATTACCTCAAATTATTTTATCCCCATAATTTATGAAAAATGAGGAAATAAACATCTTGCAAAATATATTCTCTAAAGTCCTCACTGTGACATTCTATAGATGTGTTTGTAGAAATGGTGTGTGACAACTTCAAGATTTGCAAGGCTCAAGGGGCTCTCTCTGAATTATAACCTATTCAAACATCATATTGCACTCTTTTTCCTATATGAGTTTTTCCTTATACAGGTTTCTCATAAAAGGTTTTAATGAGGCAATATCAATACAAGAATATAAATCATATCTCTTATTTCCCCATATGGATTTTTAAAGGGATGTTCATGACATATTATATGTCATATCTTCTGTTTTCCCTACAAGCTTTTTTAAGGAGGTATCTAAGACATATTGTTCCTTCTCATATTTTCCCATTGGGTTTTGGGAAAGGTTATTCAAATATGATCAACAGATCATAATATTGATCTCCAAACTTAGCATATGATTTTTCCCTTTCAAGATTTTTCTCATATAAGTTTGCAATGAGATAATAATAATTCATATATGCTGCATTATTCTCTCCTTATATTTTTCCACTGGGTTTAAAGGAGTTTTAGTAGCATATCAATATCCAAGTTGGTTTCTCCTCAGATTTTTCCTACATGGTTTTTGGAGGAGTTTTTCCCATATAACAATCAAGGATTACATGAAGCATACATAGAACAAATTGGTCAAGGGGGAGTGTTAGGAATAATTAGTATTGTGATCAATTAGTCCTAACTCATGGTTAGCACATGATTGGTAGTTAACCCCATCATTAGACACCTCCTAATGATGGGACGTGTTTGTATACCTTTCAAATGGGTGTGAGTGTGTCCCCTCACTGATTATATATATGTAGTCACCGTTCATCCAATCAATGTGTCATTCTTTTTGTTCATTTACATTCACGCATTCTTTACTTCTAATAATTCTGTCTCACCACTTCTTGATTCACATGCAAAATAAATGATCATTAAATGTACTCTGCTTTGATATATTGCCTATTAGATTATTAGTATGTGGACATAATTAACACCAAATAAAAGAGTGTGCAGAATTTCTAATTGCACAATAGCGATTACAATATGAGTTATTATAAGAAAACTTAAATGACAATCCACTGCAAGACTAGTATGATAAATCACCAAAATATTATGTGTCAAGAATAAATCCACTTGCTAAGTTATGATGTTTGTTACCATCCCACGAATTTTGACCTTAAAAATGCACTCTGTATAATGTGCCCAGTGAATAGATGAGGCTAAATTGAACTGAAATTTTGTTTAGGGGTTACTTGAATCAACCACATGACAAATTTAAGTCAAGTAATTTGGAATTCCTTTCTTAATGAAATCATACTTTGAAAGCGTGGGCTACATAACCATCAATTTAAAACATTACATGTAGGAAAGTAAATAAAGATCAAATTCCACAAAAATTTTATGTTGCATGTGATTGACAATGAAAAATCTTTTTTACTTTTGCAAAAAAGCTCATCGCAAAAGCCTTCTGACTATTGCTGCATAGTTCTGAAATTGAGATGAAAATAGACTGTATTTGTACACATATACATATAAGATCACATATGAGTAAAAAAATGGTAGCCAAGATTCAATTCTCTCCATGCAGTGCTCTCCATGCGGAGACTGGGTTTGCATGTGTTCTGGTGGTGCCAAGAGTGTTGACTCATTCTTATTCATATCTATATTTTGATTCTACTCATTCTAGGAGTAACATAGTGGCACGTGTTCGATCCAAGACCATTGTCTGCTGAGGTTTAGTTAACAACTAACTATTGTTAGTTTCAAACCGAAACAGTCCAAAATGAACTTGCGCAGCTGTGCCGTATTGTATCTCTATTATTAGTGTTTACACTCTCTATTTAATCATTAAACTTGTAAGTGAAAATCATCATAGGCCACTACCTTGCAACAAAAATATCGCAGATAAGTTAAGTTTGATTATGGATACAAGATATATTACTCTCTGTTTCTTTCTAGTACTTGTTTTACACAGAGATCCTACTTTGGCAGGTTCTATTCTTGGATCTCTATCTTTTGTTCCATTTCATTCATATATAATTTGTGACACATTTATGCATGATATAGACTTCTGTCGATTCAATTAATTTTACCTATCTTATGTTTAATCATTAATTCTTGTTTTAGAAATCTAGTGTTAGATATTATTACTCATCGCCGGTTACCTTGTTGTCGTAAAAAGCAAAGGAGATTATAATCTAATACTAATCAACGGATATATTTTGTCCAGATACCTGTAGGCAATTTACTAAAGTGCATCCATTCTGCTATGTGTAAGGTGAATTGTGTTTTGGAGGGCAAAGCCTCAGATGGTTCCTATGTAGGAGGATACAAATGTGATGGACATGGAATTTGGAGTCTCTGCGTTTGTCTTTTGTGCCAGCACTAGTTATCACGAAATAGAATTGGAAAACAACACCTTGTGTTCCAATCTATTATCAAGAAGTGTTGTCCGAATAATTATATAGTAGCATAGTTAACTAGTTAGGTTTATTCTAGGCTTTAGCCATGCATAGATAGTACTAGTTAACTACTTGCCTTTTTCTAAATTTCTCATCTATGTTTATCTTATTTAATGGTTCTATATGTATCAAAAACATGCTTTTAATGTACATACACTTTAATAATATATTGTATTCTCCTTTAATTTTTTTGAAAACGTTTTGGACTTCTCATTTCTTATTAAAGTTAACTCAGTCACATTTGTTCAGACACTTTAATAATATACTGGGTTCATGGTAAGATTTAGATTGGATGACCCAATAATGTAGTGGATAGGGTTGACCTAGAACCCAAAAATTGTATTTTTGGGAAAAAATAGTTAACCGTTTGTAGTAGGTCTACTAGTCCAGCCATGGGGTCAACCAATTCTGACCCACCTGCTGCATCCCTTCAAGCCCCAAATGCATGCACAATATCCACATCACAAAGCACACCTGAGGCACATCGCAAGCACGACGTATGCTAGATCTTAGAGGAAGTATTATATATAATAGGCTTCAAGCAGGCTAAATCCTACGTGGACGAGAGAGAAGAGAAGAGAAGAGAAGAGAGAGAGAAGAAAGCGGCCTGTAAACTTACATCCAGCTGATGCACATGTTCCTATAAATTTTGTAAGAGAAGGTGATGATTTAGTAGGTTTCTTAGCCAACCCATTATACGAGTAGACTTTTAGTTGACTATAAGTGACGTGGCAACAACATAAAACCCACCGTTGACTATATTATTACCCTTGCTTTTAGTCATTTTGCTACAATTTGAGCATGGTGGTATGGTGGTGATGTAATTCTTTTCCAAACATAGATGGACATGTCATCATAAGATATAGATGCATGCCCACGTAGTTTTGCTTCATATTATTGACTTCTATATAACTTATTTACTGTAATAATTTAAAACATTGTATTCTAATAATACTTTGTAAGTCCAACCGTGTTTCTTTATTAGAAAAAATTGCATGATGTAACCAGCAAGTGGTTGATACACAGAGCAGCACGATGGCTCCTATGTGCCTTCCATTCACCCGTTAAGTAAGGTGGCTTAAAAGCCCACTAAAGCCCACCAACATCGCGCATGAGGAAGTGAAGGCCACCAACGAGCAAACGCGTCAAGGAAATGAAGCAGCGCGTGGCGGATAACTTTTTTTCCGACGCAGGGTGGAGAAATATCCTCGTGCCGTAAACTTTTTTCATATAAAAATTAAATTAACATATTCAAAGGGTTGAAATAATGCATGATAAACTGGATCAACAATTTCAAAAACTAGGTGTAATATTTTCTCAAACTTAATTCAACACTTCGGGTAAACTAGATTAACATTTGTGTGGAAATGTTGAAACACTACTTCTAAGATGTTGAGATAGTTATTCAACATGTTGAAATAGCATATTAGAAATGTTGATTCCAAAATATACACATATAAAATAAAAATATATTTATATTGGATCTTGCTTTGTGGTTCAAACGGATTTAAAAAAGGATTAACGGTTTAGGAGAAAATCGCGTTTAAATGTTGGAACTCGGATTAGATTCTCGTTTGTCCTTCCACTCGACTGTTGATACATGTCCATTAATTCTTCACCTGCGCTGTGAATCCGTTGTGAATCCGATAGTAAAAGATCCTAATTGTTGTACGAATCTCTAACAGTGGAAACTAGTTTGGTAAAAAACTTGTGGAAGCATACAGGTTTGCCGAGCGGCACGTACCCACGAGGACGACGAGGCAGGCCGAGCCCATTAAACCATGTTGCCCTTTTACTCGGCCCAGAAGGAATATTGGATTGGTAGGCTGGGGCCAGCACAGCCATGTCCCTAGCGAGTGTCCTGGAGGCCCACGGCAACGGCCTCATTATGAGCGGCGAGGGCCGCTTCGCGCGCAGGCACGCCATGATCCCGGTGGGACAGGCGATAGAGGATGAACTCAGTCGATAAAAATAGAAAAAGAATTATATCAAATGAAGACTGCAATTGAATAACCGATAATCCAACATACACTTTCAGAAATGGTTGCGCACTTGCACCGAAAAGCGATTGAATGAGAGCCCACGCGTGATCATGGCTCAGAAACCTGGCACTGGTGCCTAACTGGATCGACTTCTATCTCTGCAGTAGTTCTAGTGTCGGTGTCGCCATGACAGGAATCATGCCCGGCTCCACAGCTGATGTGCCTGGACGTACGGACTGTTAGATACCTAGGCGATTTCCGGTACATTTTAATTCTAGAAATAATCAATAAATTCATGACAATTGTGAGTGATCCAGTGAGAACAAGGCATGTGCTAGTGTTCAAGTTAAATCTCATATGAAACAAGAATAGCAAGCAGAACCAGAGAATGTTGAGTGTGTACCCAGGGGCGGAGCCAGAACCGGAGGCACTGGAATCACCGTTACCAGTCATCATTCTGACTAGCCTGCTTGAAGTAGTCGATCAGATTCGAAGCAGTGGCGAGGTGATGCACTGGAGTCCCACGAACGGCCTCCGGGATGTAGTCGTTCGCGTGATGAAGAGGATGTAGTCGTTCAGCTTGGAGACGCGGGGACGTAGTCATACGGGTTGCTGGAGATGGTCGCCGGGAAGTGGACGAAGTAGTCGTTCACAGCAGCGAGCAGGCGCGTACGAGTACGCTCCCCAAAAACCTTATCGCCCGCCTATCCCGAGCAGGATCACCAGGCAGACGAGGTTCGGAGGCAACTGCTCACGCAAGCAGAGTGCGCGCAAAGCATGCGTTGGGAATGCGAAGAGCAGCAAACAACAGGGAGAAGAGAGTGGTCTCCTGAAAAGGAGTACCAGAGAGGAGCTTTCGGGGTGTCTCTGCCCATGGAGGAGGGTCCTCTTATATAGGCGCTCAGGGGGAGAAGGGGGGATGCACCTGGACAGTCTTTAACAGCCTTGATTCCCAAATCAGTAACGGCTATCAGTTACTAGTCACTCATGCGCGCGCGCGTGTGGCACGCCCTTCTCCTTTTACCAACTTCACAAGTGGTCCACATTTGGTCCACCATTTAAGTTAGTTAGGATTCCCGTTGACTCTCAACCCGGGATTTAGACTCCTAGCATTTATTAGTGGACCTTTAATTTCTTTTGATTAATTGAGACTAAAATGGCCCAATGGCCCAATTAATCCAACAATCCCCACCAAGAATTTCAAGGTTCATGTCGGGGGCATCCCAAGGGGGTCCCCTAACCACCGGGGATAATTACCCTCAAAAAACATTAAACCACCGGCGGCCCATGAAATCACCGGAGGCAGCGCGGCCCAAACAACCATCCCGGCCCGTTTCACCTCGAGATTCGAAGAGCGCGCGCCGTGACCGCCTCGCTCGAGGGCCCTCGACCCCCTCGGGCAGGCATGGCCACATTTCCGCCTCGCTCGAGGGTCTTCGACCCCCTCGAGCGGGTGCGACCCCGCGTCCGCCTCGCTCGAGGTCCGCACGCCTCCTCGATGGATGAATCACTCCGTCTCGCTCGAGGTCGCCCCTTCATTCGCTATGGCAGCGCCCCCCGCTTCGCCCGGCGAACGCATTTAATGCCGCGACCTACCGGAAGCCCAGGTCAAGGGGACGGGGATGGGACTCCACCCTGCCCCACGTCGCTGACACGATCAGGTCCACTGTGCCACCTGCCCCGTACCATGCTGATGCTTCGATACTACGCGGGCAGGCACGGGTCAATCCGTCGCACTGTGCCAACTGCTCCCGTCATTCCCCCAGCACAAAACCCTCGAACGGGTAGATGGGCACCCTCGAATGGCGTACGGACGGCGACCAGGGCGAACACGTCAAGCTCGCCACGCCGTGTCAATCCCACTGACTTCAGCCACAGGACCGCCGTCCCCGTCGTCCAGCAGGCGTGATGAGTCCTGTGCGGGCGTACGGCTGTCATTCACGACACTGTTTGGCCTACTCCCGTCCTCTCCCCGCATGGCGCAGCCCCTCGAACGGGCGGGGGAGACCCTCGAACGGAGGTACGAGCCAATAGGGAGCGCTGACCCAGCCCGCGCGGCCCTGCGACGACGTACGCCGGGTCATATCCACCAACTCTCTGCCATTCCCCCGACGGGGCGAGCACGCGCACTGGTAACAGAGGCCATCATTCCGCCACTGTGCTGCCAACTCCCGTCCTCCCCAAACTGGGCAAGCATGGCAGACCCTCGAGCAGGCGTACGAGCAACGACCAAGACCCCGCTGGAGGACCTGCTACCCCTCGAAGCCGCTCCAGGACAAGATCAAGGACGGCCACGACGCCCGAAGAAGCCGGAGCCCGCCATGATCACCGTTCAGAGCCAAGGACAACGGCACGACCGGTGCCATACTCTTCTAGTACACTCCCTTGTAGCATGTATTGTGCTTGTACTTATGCCCCCTCAGGGTCGCCTTCCTTCCTCCTTGGGCTATAAAAGGGAGAAGAAAGCGCTGGCCAAAGGGGGACGACACGACACAACAACAGCCACAAACACACACACACACCCCATCGCGATATTGGCACTTCGCCTCAATCATCCACTCGCTCAGGGACTTGGAGACCTCACCTCCTCTACCGCGAAGCTTGTAGCGCCCCACTACGAGCGCCCCGGTGCAAGATAGTATAGTGCCAAGAGCACACCTTGCTGGACATACGGCCCCGAGGCCGGAACCAGGATAAGATCCCTTGTATCATTGTGCTAACTCTTGCATCAACCGGTGAGGAACGGGACACAACGCATTTTGTTAGGCGTTGAGGTTGGTCGGAAAATCTCAGCACCGACAGTGGCGCGCCAGGTAGGGGGTAGCGCTGTGAGCGACCACTTT
Organism: Echinochloa crus-galli; assembly: GCA_900205405.1. Classification (NCBI taxonomy): domain Eukaryota; kingdom Viridiplantae; phylum Streptophyta; class Magnoliopsida; order Poales; family Poaceae; genus Echinochloa; species Echinochloa crus-galli. Next base: position 533,275 of record OAMR01000186.1, on the reverse strand, counting down.
CCCAAGCAGTTTCCTCATCGGCAAGCCGCGTTTTCGCCATGCCGACACAATCCGCCGCGGGGTCTCCCGGTCCGCTTCCGCGCGGATACCGGATCATGTTTGGGAGCCTGGAGTTCGAAGCGACCGGTGAGGGCTTCGTCATGCGGCTCGCCTCCATCGCACCCGGCCTGATAACCGGGCCCCCGGCATCGCCTACGCCATCCCCGGTCAGGGGCCGGCGGTCGCTGCACGAGCTCCAGATTCTCGTGGAGCGACGTGTCATCCCGCGCGTAGTGCTCCCTGACTGGGACGCGCCCCCACCGGTAGCTCCTGCGGAGGGAGCACACCGGGGAGATGCGGCCGGAGCGACACTATTGCCCTATGGGCTGACCAACACGGCCGCGAGATACTCCGCAGCAATCAGCGCTAGCCTAGGCACGTGCGCGGACTCGCCGGGCCACCAGTTGGGTTTGATCCGCGACCTCCACCTCTCCTCGCCGGACGGATCCACAGTCGACCCCGATGGCGAGGAGAGCGTGTGTGGCCAGGAGCACCCAGACCTGGATTACTCCGAATTGTGCAACCGCGAAGGTTTCACTTCCTTTCAGGCCGCCGCGGACTTTTGCCTCACCTGCTCCGACGATTCCAGCGAAGGGGAGTACGACCCCACGCGGGAGTGCTTCGTCCGGGAAGGCGAGGTAGAATCCGCGAATGAGGATGACGAGACAACGAATGGCGCTGCGTGCTACGAGCAGCCGCCGGCACCCGCCGCGCGCAGCGAGCAGCCGCTGGCGCCTGCCACGCGCGACGAGCGACTGCCAGCACACGCCGAGCCGCGGGACGATCCTGCGCTCGCGCAGGCGCAACTCGCGCAAGTGCGGGAGCTGGAGGCGAAGCTCCACCAGGAGCGCCAGCAGGTGCAGGAGCTACGCGTGACACTGGAAGGCCGGCAGCCCGAGCGTGGCGAGCGCGCGCGGGTTGCCGGACGCGTAGCCAGGGCGCGCATCCTGAACGATGCCCGCGATGCTGGTCCGATCATGCCGCCGCGAGCGAGCCAAAAGCTCGTTGCCGCAGTAACACTGATGCGGGCCATGCCCGAACCATCGACACCCGAAGCGTGCGATATGCGGCGCAAGGTACAGGCCCTCGTCGATGAGGCAGCCGTACAGCAAGTGGAGAGCTCCGCGTCGCGCATACGCCACCAGGCCAGCTCGAGGGCCGAGGGAGGCAGGCAGGACAAGGAGCAGTCTGTCCACACCCCACCCAAGAGCGCGCGAGCTCCTCACCGTCAGACGAGCGACGGAAAGGCGCTTGTGGTCGACAACCACGAAGCGAGAAAGTCCGCGAAGGACCGACTCGTCGATGCGCGAGGTGCTCTTGACAACGGCGATGCGCGCAACATCCTGAACAAGAAAAGGCAGGGCGCGACGCCCCCTCGCCCCAGGCACCCCCGACGCGGGGGCCGCTACGACAGCGAGGAGGACAAGAGTCCGACGCCCGAGCCCCCTGGGACCCCGGTGTTCAGCCGAAAAATCCGCTCGGCGCCCATTCCGGCGCGCTTTCGGCAACCAACTACCATCGCCAAATATGCGGGCGAGACAAACCCCGAGACGTGGCTCAACGATTACCGCCTGGCTTGCGAGCTGGGTGGGGCCGCGGACGAGGTCGTCATCATTCACAACCTTCCGCTCCACCTCGCGGACTCCGCGCGGACGTGGCTCGAGCACCTGCCCGTGAACCAGATCCACGACTGGGACGACCTGGTCAAGATGTTCGTGGGCAACTTCCAGGGCACGTACGTGCGCCCCGGGAACTCCTGGGACCTGCGCGGGTGCCGGTAGACGGCTGGCGAGCCGCTGAGGGACTTCATCCGGCGCTTCTCCAAACGCTGCACCGAGCTCCCGAGCGTGGGTGATTCTGATATCATCCACGCCTTCCTGAAAGGCACCACCTGTCAGGAGCTGGTGCGCGAGCTGGGGCGAAACCACCCCACCAGCGTCAACGCGCTGTTCGATATCGCCACCAACTTTGCCTCTGGTGAGGAGGCTGTTGGTGCGATCTTCGACGGCAAGACGAAGGGGAAGCGCGTGGAGGAGCAGCCCTCGGAGGGCAGCAAATCCAAGGGAAAAGCAAAAAAGCAGAAGCAGGGCGGTAAAGGCAAGAAGGCCAACCCCAGCAGCTGCATCAAGACGACGACTCCAACGAAGCCCTCGCAGCCGATCGAGGCCGCAGGGGCCCTCGAGGCCCACCACAGGACGGAGGTCTGTTCGACGAGATGCTGAAGAAGCCGTGCCCGTACCACAAGGGCCATGTCACTCACACCCTCGAGCAGTGTGAGATGATCAAGGGTCACTTCAGGCGTACCTCCGCGAAGGAGGATGGCCCGAAGAAAGATGTGGGAGGGGGCGGCGATGACACGTTCCCCCACGTGGAGAATGTTTTTTCATCGCTGGGGGCCCCACCGCGAACATGACGTCCAGGGAGCAGAGGCGTGAGCGCCGGGAGGTTTTCTCCGTTCACCCTGCGACGCCCGCTTACCACCATCTCCTTCGGCCGCGAGGACCACCCGGACTACGTTCCGAATCCGGGACGCTATCCGCTTTTTGTCGACCCCGTGATCGGCAACACGCGATTCTCCAAGGTGCTGATGGACGGAGGCAGCAGCCTCAACATCCTCTACGTCCATGCCTTGGAGCTCATGGGCATCGGGGTGAATATGCTGAGGCCGAGCAAGGCGCCGTTCCATGGTATCGCACCAGGGAAACGGGTCCAGCCCCTTGGGCAGATCGACCTGCCCGTCTGCTTCGGCACCCCCGATAACTTTCGAAGGGAGACCCTCACCTTCGAGGTGGTGGGGTTCCCAGGAGCATATCACGCCATCCTTGGGCGACCATGCTACGCCAAGTTCATGGCGGTCCCCAATTACACCTACCTCAAGATGAAGATGCCAGGGCCGAAAGGCGTCATCACCGTGGGGTCGTCATACGAACACGCTTACACGTGTGACGTCGAGTGTGTCGAGGGCGCGGAAGCGCTCGCGTACAGCGAAACCTTGGTGGCCGACCTGGAAAGGATGGCCAACGAGGCCGCTGACTCCGCCAAGAGGCATGCGGGCGCCTTCGAGCCCGCAGAGCACACCAAGGCGGTGCCCCTCGACCGCGAGGCCCCCGAGGGCAAGACGTTGAGGGTCAGCACCACCCTTGACCCCAAATAGGAAGTGGTGCTCGTCGACTTTCTCCGCGCCAACGCAGACATCTTTGCGTGGAGGCCCTCGGACATGCCGGGCATTCCGAGGGAGGTCGCCGAGCACTCCCTTGATATCCAGCCCCACTCCAAGCCGGTGGTGCAGCGGCTGCGGCGGTATGACGAGGAGAAACGCCGCGCCATCGGAGAGGAGGTGCACAAGCTTTTGGAGGCCGGGTTCATCAAGGAGGTATTTCACCCAACGTGGCTCGCTAATCCTGTTCTAGTTAGGAAAAAGAATGGAAAGTGGCGTATGTGTGTAGATTATACCGGTCTAAATAAAGCATGCCCCAAAGTTCCATTTCCTTTGCCTAGAATAGATCAGATAGTAGATTCTACTGCTGGGTGTGAATTACTTTGTTTTCTTGATGCTTATTACGGCTATCACCAAATCAAGATGAAAGAGTCCGACCAGCTCGCGACTTCTTTTATCACCCCATTTGGCATGTTCTGCTACGTCACTATGCCGTTTGGCCTCCGAAACGCTGGGGCAACTTACCAGCGGTGTATGCAACACGTTTTCGGAGACCACATCGGGCGGACCGTGGAGGCATATGTGGACGATATCATTGTGAAAACCAGAAAGGCGGACGATCTGGTTAACGATTTGCGAACAGCCTTCGATTGCCTCCGGGCAAACGGGGTAAAATTGAACCCCGAGAAATGCGTTTTCGGGGTGCCGTGAGGCATGCTGTTAGGCTTCATAGTCTCTCAGCGGGGCATCAAATCCAACCCCGAAAAGGTATCGGCCCTAGAACGAATGGGGCCAATTCGGGACCTTAAAGGGGTACAAAGGGTGCTAGGCTGCCTCGCCGCCCTCAGTCGCTTCATTTCTCGCTTGGGCGAGAAAGGCCTACCTTTGTACCGGCTCCTGAAAAAGCACGAACGCTTTTCATGGACCCCCGAGGCTCAGAAGGCCCTCGACGGGCTAAAAACAGCGCTCGCACGCGCGCCGATCCTCACACCGCCGCAGCAAGGCGAGCCCCTCTATCTATACGTGGCGGCGATGACGCAAGTCGTTAGCGCCGTTATTGTCGTGGAAAGGACAGAGGAAGGGCACGTCCTGCCGGTGTAGAGGCCGGTATACTACGTCAGCGAGGTGCTGAGCGAAACCAAGACGCGGTATCCACAGATCCAGAAGCTGATCTATGCCGTGGTGCTCGCGCGACGAAAGCTGCGACACTACTTCGAGGCCCACCCGGTTACTGTGGTCTCATTATTCCCTCTAGAGAGATAGTCCGCAATCCGGATGTCTCGGGCAGGATCGCAAAGTGGTCGATGGAGCTCTTAGGAGAAACTCTCTCCTACGCGCCGCGAAAGGCGATCAAGTCACAAACCCTGGCGGATTTCGTCGCGGAATGGACCGACGTCCAGCTGCCGCCGCCGCAGATCCAGTCCGAATGCTGGACCATGTACTTCGATGGGTCGGTAATGAAGGCGGGAGCCGGCGCTGGCCTCCTCTTCGTTTCGCCCCTCGGGGAACACATTCGATACGTGGTTCGCCTGCACTTCCCGGCGTCGAACAACGTGGTTGAGTACGAGGCCCTCCTCGCTGGGCTCCGCATCGCCATCGAACTTGGTGTTAAGCGCCTCGACGTTCGCGGGGACTCTCAGTTGGTCGTTGACCAAGTGATGGAGAACGCGAGCTGCCACGACGAAAAGATGGAGGCGTATAGGAATGAGGTTCGACGCCTCGAGGACAAGTTCCATGGGCTCGAGCTGAACCACATTGTACGCAAGTACAACGGGGAGGCGGACCAGCTAGCTAAGATCGCGTCAGAGCGAATCACCGTCCCGCCGAACATCTTCGCGCGCGACCTTGACAAGCCATCCGTCCACCTCGAGGCACCCGTGCCCCCCTCCGAGATGGCCTCGAAAGCCTCGGGGCTGGGGATCTCGACCCCATGGAGGAGGACCCCCCAACGGGAACCCACGAAGGCCCCGACCTCGAGACCTCCTCGATCGAGGCCATGGAAATCGACGTGGACACGCGGCCGCGAGACTGGCGCAGCCCGTACCTCGCATGGATCGACGGCAGAGAATTGCCTGCGGATCAAACCGAGGCGCGCCGCATCGCCAGGAGGGCCAAGGCCTTTGTCTCGATCGGCGGCGAGCTGTACAAGCGCAGCGCCTCGGGGATCCTGCAGCGCTGTATCCCCATCGAAGAGGGGAAGCAGCTGATCCGCGACATCAACGCCGGGGTATGCGGGCACCACGCCGCGCCGCGAACCCTCGTAGGCAACACGTTTCGGCAGTTCGGCAGGGCTTCTACTGGCCCACCGCCGTCGCCGACGCGAACGAAATCGTGCGCACCTGCGAAGGATGCCAGTTCTACGCACGAAAAAACCACCTCCCAGCGCAAGCCCTACAGACCATCCCCGCGACGTGGCCGTTGGCGGTCTGGGGATTGGACCTCGTAGGGCCCTTTCGCAAGGCGCCCGGGGGCTTCACCCACATACTGGTGGCCATCGATAAGTTCTCGAAGTGGATCGAGGTGCGGGCCATCACTAACATCAGGTCCGAGCAAGCCGTGCTGTTCTTCACGGATATCATCCACCGATTCGGAGTGCCCAATTCGATAATCACCGACAACGGTACCCAATTCACTGGCAAGAAGTCCTTGGAATTCTGCGACGACCACCACATTCACGTGGATTGGTCAGCTGTGGCGCATCCACAGACCAACGGCAAAGTAGAACGTGCCAACGGCATGATACTGCAAGGCCTTAAGCCGAGAATCTTCAACAAGCTGAACCAGTTCGGCCGGAGGTGGATGGCGGAGCTACCATCGGTGATCTGGAGTCTTAGAACCACCCCGAGCAGAGCCACAGACTTCAGCCCGTTCTTTCTCGTTTATGGCGCTGAGGCGGTCCTCCCGACCGACGTGAAGTACGGGTCCCCAAGGCTCACGGCCTACCAAGAAGAGCAGAACCAGCGAAGCCGAGAGGACTCGCTAGACCAGGCGGATGAGGCTCGAGACGTAGCGCTGCTCTACTCGGCACGTTACCAGCAATCGCTTCGACGGTACCAGGCCCGGAAGGTGCGGCGTCGAGACCTCCGCGAGGGAGACCTGGTGTTGAGGCTGCGCCAGGACTACCGGGAACGCCACAAGCTCACGCCACCGTGGGAAGGACCATACATCGTCGCCAAAGTCCTCAAGCCCGGAACCTACAAGCTGGCGAACGAGAAAGGCGAGGTCTTCCCCAACGCCTAGAACATCCAACAGCTACGTCGCTTCTACCCATGAATCTTTTGTACTTCCCCGCAGTTTTGATTTGCTGTTTGGTGATAATAAAAAGATTCGCAATTGCATGGAAACATTGTTACGAACAACATAGAGAAAAAAGTGACTCCCCTTTACCCTCGAGTCGAACCTAGGATGAGGTCGAGTCCCTTCGGGGGCTGCTCGAGGGCTAAGCCCCTCCACGGTCGCAACCCTTTTTCCATGCGTTTTTCTTAAAAATACGCCGCCATATTCCACTTCGACCGCGTGGAAAGATTAGCGCAAGGCGCGGGCCTGCCGCGGCTGAGAGCCGGCTGAGTCGTGGGACCGCCTACGCCTTCGAAAGGCTACGGCATCCCCCTCACCACTCGATGCCAAAGGGGCTCGCGTTCCTTTGCCAAATTGATCTGGTGCCTAGAAGAAGGGTATGGCGCGCCGCAAAATAAAATGCTTCGACTAGGCTAGGTTAATGCGTCTTTATCTACTGAACGACTGCTTACGAGAAAATCGGGACAAGGCGCCCGAAACATCTGCAGGTATCTATTGCAACGACCTCGACATCGACGATCGAGCCCTCCGAACGAGCCTCGAAAGTTGCGAGGAACCCGGGCATCCCTCGACCGAAGCCCGGGACACGCCGTCGACCCCCACTGTCATCCGGAGAAGATGGAAGCGAGGTGCGAGTCCGCTGCGACAGAAAGGTGGTTGGGCCGCGGGACTGCGTACACCCTCGAAAGGGCTATGGCATCCCCCTCACCCCTGAACGTCCAGATCACTCGTGAGAAAACGAATTCCTTCGCGAAAATCACTCTAAGATCAGGGGAAAGGACACGGCGTCGCGGAAAAACCGTGCCAATCGACGAAAAAGATTGAATACGAACAAATTTATTTCTCACACGCCACGAACGGTAGATTTACAAAAACAAATTACACTCGGCTGTAGGCCGTTCAGAGATACAAAGACATGAGCCGCCATGATGGGGCTCTTGGGCGACTTCAGCCAGCCGGCCGGCACACTACCATGGGAAGCAGTGTCCACGGCTTTCTCGCCGGTTTTCCTTTAACATCCGGCTGGTTGAAGCGCCTGGTGGTCGAGCGGCTGGGGACGGTGGACGTTGAACCACTTCACGGGCAAACAGGGACAGGTTTGACACCCTACCGTCTATGAGGGCTCTCGCAGGAACAGCAGCTGGCGTTCATCGTTCGCTAGCTTCCTAGCGAACTGGACGCGAGCCACGGCATCCTTGCACGTCCTCACCGGCGACGTGGCCGCCGCCTCTCCGACAGGGCAGGGCCAAACCACTGGCGGGAGCACCGCATCCCCACAAGGGAGCTCACAGGGATGGAGGCCGATGGCCATCATTAGCTAGATCCCTAGCGAATGAGGCACACGCCGCGGCATCCCTGCGCCCCCTCACCGGCGGCACGGCCGCCGCCTCACCGGTGGCCGGAGGCGAGGCCGCCACCTCTCCGATGAGGCAAGGCCAAACCTCCGGTAGGGGCACTGCGTCCCGACAAGGGAGGACCTTTGCCACCTGCACGGTCGCCCCTGGCGCCGTGGGGCGCGTGGTGCCTCGGCTCATCCCCACAGCCCGCACTCCACCTCTCGCCGGCTTTCCTTTAGCATCAATGGTGTGCGCCAAGGCTCAGGCCTTGGGCGACTCTGCTGGCGAACCTATCAGGAGGGCGGAACTCGTGGATATGCATGTTTACAAAACTACCAAGGGATCTAGCAATGGCTTTCCCCATCACCGGGAGGCCTACTTTTATAGGCGCCCAGGGGGCGTAGCTGTTACCCCCGTGAGGGGATAAGGTCGGATCTGAGCGCGGATGCGAATCGCCGCCCGTACCGAGCGGGCAGCCTTAAACGTTCCCCACGACTCGGTCCAACTGACCCCCCGATCCCCGCGCCCATTTACTCCACCCAGCTCACGGGCGAAACTGACGCGGGCAACCAGGCGCGGCCACGCGGAGAGCCGACCTGGCGCGGCCAGGCGTGCCTGACTACCCGGACGTGACCGGACGATTCGGCTGGTCTGGTACTCTGGTCGTCGCGTCGCATCCGCTCTCGCCTGCACGCTTCGCCATGGTCAGCGGGGACGCGCTCGCGTCGCGTCGGCTCCCGCCTGCACGCTTCGCTGTTGCCGGGAAAGACGTGCCCGCCGGACGTGACCCTGAGCAGAGAATCCGCGCGCTAAACAGAACGGCAAAATGAGCCGCTGGTGCGTGGGTCCCAGCGGAAGCGGACAGAACAAGGAGGGCTTGGTTCTATCTTTGACTCAGTCTCGATAGAGCCAAGTCCCCCTCGGGGGCTAGAGGGGGTTTACCCCCTGATCGTCTCAAACTTTTTTCGCAAAATTGCGCTTAAGTCTTGAAAACTTAATAAAAATGAACGCCGGACGTGGGTTGACCAAAGTAAGATGGGACGAGCCGCGAGAAAGCTCATGCCCTCGAAGGGATACAGCGTCTCCCTCTCCCCTTTTCACTCAGGTTACCCGCAAAATCGAAAACACCCGGCTGGAACTTTCTTGAGCCAAAAGACGCGCAATAAAGCAACATCACAAATAGAAAAAGCGCGATCGAAGTTCAAAAGCACTTTATATACAAAAACAGGCCCTAGAAGCTAAGATACAAGCAGGGCCACTTCATCAAGCGTCGCCTGCGGGCGGCATCACGGTGGTGGCGTCAACGTCTCCTGGAGCGTCGGCCTTGGCGGCAGCGGTCGAGGGGACCGACGCAAGGGCCCCCAAGCTGCCATCGCCCTGACGCGCCACGGCGATGTCCTCCTCCAGCGACCTCATGGCATCGGCCTCAGGGTCGGCCTCAACATCGAGGGTGGGTGCGGCCTTGGGCTCCACGTCAGCGGGCTCGTCGTCGTCCTCGTCCTCGTCGGGGAAGAGGTGGCGCTTGAACTTGGCCGTGAGCGCATTGGCGGCGTCCTCGGCGCTGTCGTCGGCCTCTTCGAGGACAGGTCGATGGCGTAGTAGGTCGACACCACGGCGAGCGCCTTCTTCAGGCCAAGGTGGAGAGCGTTCTCGAGACGCTCTGCCACGCAGCCCTTCAGGGACCTCAGGCGGCTGGGCAACGCTGACCCCGACTGCGACCCCGACGGGACGTCGATGTCCTGGATGTCGCGGCATGCGGCGTCGGCGGCGTCTATCAGGGCCTCGAGCTCCCTTTGGGACCCAGAGTAGGCGGCTTGAACGGCGGCCACCTCGTCCGCCTTGTCGTCCACGGCCTTCCGCAGCCCTGAACAAGAAACCAAGCGCGTCAGCACGAACTCCAGCAAAGGAAAACGGCGAAAGGAATTCAGGGAACGAGGAGTCATACCCTCCACCAGGGTCTTCGCCTCAGCAAGCGCCGCGCGCTCCTGCTGAAGCAGGCCCTCAGCACTGGCCAGCGCGTCCTCCTTTTGCCGGAGCGAGCGGCCCGCTTGCTCGGCCTCCTGGGCTTTCAGCTCCGCCTGGGCCGTCGACTCCGTGAGCCAGGAACGCGTGGCCTCGTGCGCCTTGCGCTCCTGCTCGAGCAGCACCCGTTCCGCGGCAAGCGCCTCGCGCTCCTGCCGGAGTTGCTCCTGAGCCTCCCGCAGCCCGGCCTCCGCTTCCTCGCGCGCCTTCCTCTAGACGTCGCGCTCCCGCTCCGCGCGGGCCCCGGCCGCCTCCGCCTCCCTCGCCTGTACGCCGAGTCGGGCCACCTCGGTGTCCAGACGCAGATTCGCCTGGCGATACCGACGGAGGCCGGCGTACAGCTCCGTGACGCATGCGGTCTTGCCCGCCGCGTCCTCCCGCAGTTGCTACACAAGGAACCGCCGAGGACGAGGGGTGAGCGGAGAGAACAAAGAACCCCGAAAGGGGGAACAAAGGGACACGCGAAGTTACCTCGAAGAGCTCCCGCGCATGCCGGGAATGGAGGTCGGCAGCGGTGGCGATGGACCGCTCCAGGTCCCGCCCGACCTGCTCCGCGCGAGTCCACAGGTCCCTCTCCTCCGCAATGTCCCGCCAAATCTGGTCAGGCACGCCGGACTCCTCCGGCCACGCGTCTGGCCCTTGGCAACCCTCGCGCATCGCCACCTCCGCCATGTCCCATTTTGGCGCTCCTCCGGTCGACGACCCCGGCGGCGGCCCCTGGACCGCGGGGGAGATGGACGGCGTCGCGATCACGATCGCCCCCTCTGGGGGAGCACGCCCATCACCGCCGTCTGGGGCCGCTCCTCGCGCGCAGCCCGAGGTCGGCTGGGCCTCCGCGTCCCCGGCTGGCGCGGCCTCCTCACGCCCTCTCGCGGGGGAGGACATGGCCGCGCCGCGGCCCTCTTGCCCCGACTCCATGGTCACCGCCGGGGGATCCTGTCCCGGCATTGGGGTCACCTGCGGGGGCGTCGGCCTCCGCTCGACCTCGGCGGGCGGAAGGTCCCGCGTCGTCGGCGCGGTGACCTCAAGCACGGCAGCAGGAGACGCCGCGAGGCGTGGGGTCTCGCTCGAACGCGATCCCCCTACGCGGGGGAAGTCCAGCGCCCCGACCTTCAGGATCTTCTTGGGCGCAAGGTTGGGGTTGACCTTGGAGGCGCCCGACACGCTGGAATTAGGAAGGGGATAGATTGGAAATTGCAAATAAAACAATGGCAAAACGAAATAAAACAAGCCAAAGGGAAACGTACCGAACGCAGTCCTGCAAGTTGTCCAGCTTCCGCTTGGAGACGGACTTCGCCGAGCTCGAGGATCTCCTCGAACCGCTCGGGGGCTGCGATCCCCTCGAGCCTTCGGCACTCGATCTGCGGCGGCGCGGCGCACTCGCGGCTGGAGTGGTGGTCATCCATGCCTGCGAAGCTGCGGTCCGAACGGGCACGGCCGGTGCCGGCGCAGTCGTCGGCGCAGCATCGTCCAGATCCACCGCGCCCGGCTGCGACGCGGCGATCACTTCACCCCCACCGGCGGGCGGCGCGCCGCCGGCGTCCATCCCATCACCTCCGGCGCGTATCGCTCCACCGAAGTCGATCTCCTCCTCCTCGTCCTCCTCGCTGGGGGAGTCCAAGGAATCCTCCGGCGGCGACGGCGGCGTCCTACCGTCCCTCCGGCATCGGCAAACCGCCGCCTCGTGCTGGGTCCGCCGGTCCAGCCTCCTCTGCTTGCTGGCCTTCCTCGCGTCCTTCCGGGCCTTCTCACGGTCACGGCGGGCACAGTTCGAGGCATGAATCTCCGGGGTCGGCGCGAGCGAGCGGTAGAGGCTGCAGTCCACACCCTGAAACTTGCAGCACGTCAAAAAGGCGAAAGTTCACCCCAATGGCTCGAGGGGGGAGACCGGCGAACTCACCGACAAAATGTGCCCCTCGGTGGGGCGCAGCCGGAAGGACCAGATGTCGTCCTGGTTGCTCGGCATGGTATCAGGGTGCACGGCGACCTGCACCCTCGTGGTGATGTTCCCCTCGACGGGCGGCTCCGGTAGCATCCGCGACGCTGCCACCTCCGCGGGATCGGCGTCCGCGGTCAGCCGGAACAGGGGAAGTCGCCTCTCCATGAGAGGCACCACTCGGAGGCGGTGACAGTGCGCCAGCACGTGCACCACGGTCAGACCCCCCCTCACCACGGTGTGGAGGACGTCGAGGACCGGGCAAATCTTCTTACGTCGGCCCTCATCACCGACGTCGCGGCCCCAGTCGTCGGTCTTCTCCGATAGAGCCTTCCCGGTGTACGGCGGCAGCCCCGGCTCGTCATTGCGCAGGTAAAACCACCCCTTAGCCCAGCCGCTGTTGTTGGTGGTCATCTTGCAGGGCGGATACGAGCGCCTCCGGGAGTCGACGGTGGAGAAGGTGAGGCTGCCGGCGCACAAAGCCCGACGCACCCCCTTCCCCGCGCCGAACGTTCTGAGCTCGGCACGGAACAGATGGACCCACAGGTCGAAATGCGCCTCGATCCCCAACACGGCTTCACAGACGCCGACGAAGGCCGCCACCTGGGAGATGGCGTTTGGGGAAAAGTTGTGGAGCTCCACGCCGTAGTAATGGCAGAGCCCCCGCATGAACTGGCTCGCCGGCGCGTTGAAGCCCCGCTCGTGGAAGCGGATGAAGCTCGCCACGTACCCCTCCGGCGGGTGCCGCACCTTGGCCACCACCGGCGGGACGATCCACGCCGGCCTCGCCAGATTGCCGCGAGGCAACAGCTGCCCGCCGTCCACCAAGCCCTCCAGGAGGTGCAGGTTGGCGTTGGACGGGGTCCACTCGGTGACGCCCTCAACGATCGCCATGGCAGGCGGTGAGATAGGAGCAAGCGCGGCGAAAGTAAGCGAAGCGAGCGAGGAGCGACGAAGCTCTGGGAGCGAAGGAGAAGACGGAGGCGTGAGCGAGAAGTGGCCAAGGTAAAAAATCCCTGCCCCCCGCTTTCCATTTTATAGGAGGCCACGGCGAGCTTATCCTCGCAGCTGCCATCGGCCCCACCAACGGCGCACCCGGCGTCCGACGAGCCGATGACAGCTGGGCCCTCCCCCTTCTCTCTCCTTTTCACGGGGCAGCGCGTGCACGCGGCGGCATTAACTGCGGCACGGTAAAACGAAACGGCGCGGCGGGCCGCGCCTGACCGCACGTCGCCTCAGCTTCTCCCCTCACACGCCAACTCCTCCTAAAAAGCCGCGCCCGCTGTACCCACGTCGCCCACTCCGCGCCACGTCAGCCACGACCGCGCCCGCAGACGGTCCTGCAGGCGGTTGCGCATGGGCCCACGGGCCTGGGCAACAGGCGGACGGGCAGATGGACTTCTTTCGAGGTAAGGCAGCGACGCCCCCCATCCCACCCCTCGAAACGTAAGGCATCGCCGGCCGGGCGCTCGAAACCTAGACCTCGAAAAATCGGAGGCTCGGAAGCAGCGAACACCTTTCGCAAGGCCCTACTGATCAGGAGTACGAAGCCTGGCCCTCGAAAGGGTTCGACAGGCGCTCCAGATCAACAGAGTCAGGGACAATTCGGGCGTGCTCAACGGACTTTACCCCGGACATGATGTCTGGGGACGCCCCTGTTGTGTTCAAGGCCAGACAAAGGCAGTTAGTTGAGGGATCCCACCGAGGGAGAGCTTTCGCGCCCTTGGCCCCGGTCGAACGGGACCAAGCCCTGCCTAACAAACCTTTGCAAGTGCTCGCTGATGGACGTGTCTCCGGACCACGAGCCGACCCCCAACGAACGGGGCACGGACGCCCACTCGAACCACCCGTTAAAAGCTCAAACGAGACAGCCGCGTCCGCGAACCCGATCGAGGGTGGCGCAGGGCATCTCACCCATCATCCCTTCGAAAGGGACGCGAGGGTCGCGTAAAGACGGGAAGCATGACCTGATCGACCCTTCCAGGCCAAAGGGCTCGGGGGCTCCCCGCACAGGTAGCACAACACCCCTCGAGCGCGGAGATCGAGCCTGGGTATGGTGCAACCTCGAGGCCTAAAATCCAACCCACAAGGATCAAAAGCCTTTGCACGAGTGCGAACACTCCTGCTAAGGCTCGGGGGCTACACCCGCGGGTGCACTCGCGCGCCCCCACGGAAGA
>OAMR01000186.1:490586-506597 GCA_900205405.1 Echinochloa crus-galli | reverse complement strand
AGGTTTGCACCCATAGGGACGCTCCACAACCTCCCAGGTACCATTAGACATAATGGAATCCATCTCACTCCGAACTGCTTCCTTCCAATAGTTAGCATCCGGAGAGGAATATGCCTCTTCAATGGTTCTAGGAGTGTCATCCACGAGGTACACAATGAAGTCATCACCAAAGGATTTTGCAATCCTCTGTCTCTTGCTCTTTCTGAGAGCTACTTCACTGTCATCCTCCTCAGGATTCTCCAGTGGGTTCTTTAGGTTCATTATTAACAGACAATTCACGACTAGATGTGCTAACTACCTCTTTCATAGGAAAAATATCCTCAAAAAATGTAGCGTCTCCATAATAGTACCAACGTGCATGTCAGATACTCCAGATTTTACTATTAAGAATCTATAACCCACACTGTGGAAAGCATAACCAAGAAAGACACAATCTACAGTTTTAGGTCCTAACTTACGTTTCTTGGTTATAGGCACATTTACTTTGGCCAAGCATCCCCAAGTCCGTAAATATGAGAGAGTTAGCTTTTTCTTTTCTCACTCCTCGAATGGTGTTATCTCTTTGTTCTTCATAGGAACACGATTCAGGACATGACATGCAGTCAATATGGCCTCACCCCACCATTCCTTGGAAAGTCCCGCTGTGTCTAACATGGCATTAACCAAATCAGTTAGAGTGCGGTTCTTTCTTTTGACTGAGGTGAATAGGGAGGCGTCCTCTCATGAATTATTCCATGTTCCTCACAGAACGCAGTGAAAACATTAGAGAAATACTCTCCACCACGATCAGACCTAACTCTTTTGATCTTTCTCTCAAGTTGGTTTTCTACCTCAGCTTTATAGACTTTAAAATACTGCAATGCTTCATCTTTAGACTTTAGTAAATAAATATATCAAAATCTAGTGCAATCATCTATTAGAGTCATGAAATACTTTTTACCACCTTTCGTCAACACGCCATTCATTTCACACAGATCGGAATGAATTAATTCTAGAGGTGCCAAGTCTCTCGTCTCGGCCGCAAAATGAGGTTTGTGAGGTTGTTTTGATTCAACACACACATGGCACTTGGAATTTTTGACTAAGGTGAATTTCGGAATTAAACTCAAGTTTGCAAGGCGCATCATACAACCAAAATTAACATGACAAAGTCACGAATGCCAAACATTAGACTCATCATTAATATTTGAAACATGGTTCACAACTTTATTACAATCATCTGACAAAGAAAAGCGGAACAAGCCTCCGCTGTCATAGCCCTTTCCAATAAAATTTCCAAACTTAGAAATTACACATTTACTGGATTCAAAGACTAATTTGAATCCGTCTCTACATAGAAGAGACCCGCTGACTAAGTTTTTCTTGATGGTGGGGACATGCAGCACGTTCTTCAGTCGAACGGTCTTTCCCGAAGTAAGCTTCAGATCGACCAAACCAGCACCAAGAACACGCGCATGCGATCCGTTCCCCATCAACAAGGAGGAAGTCCCGCCTGCCTGGTAAGAAGAAAATAAGGAAATGTCAGCACAAACATGAATATTAGCACCAGTGTCAATCCACCAATCAGGTGAATGACATACTGAAAGAACTGTAGTTAAAAGATTACCGTACCCCGACGTTCCACCAGTCTCACTAACAAACATGTTGGCACTGTTGCCATCTTTCTTATCCTTGCGATCTAGACACTTTGCAGCAAAGTGTTCGGTGCTACCACAGCAGTAGCACTTTCCAGTTGGCGGCTTCCTCGGCTTGAACTGAGTAGTTTGCTTAGCCTTTGTTTGGTTCTGATGCGGCTTGTTCTTCCTCTTGTTTGGCGCATTGTTGTTCTTCTTTTGCACCATATTGGCACTAGAAGACCCAACAATCCCTTTACCACGTTGGTCCTTTGCCCTCGCCTTCTCTTCAACATCAAGAGTGCCGATGAGATCGGCAACAGTAAACTCCTGTCTCTTGTAACAGGTGGTAACTTGGAGATAATACCTCCAGCCACAAACTTGTCAGGCAACTTACATGGTGCAGCCTCGCTATAGTTCTCAAGATTTCTAGCCAGCGCCTGAATCTCATGGGCCTGCTCTACCACAGGACGGTCTTCAACCATCTCGTAGTCATAGAGCTGTTCCATGACATACAGCTCACCACCAGCATCAGAGACCCCAAACTTAGCCTCAAGCGCATCCCAAATTTCTTTGCCGCTTGGCAGCAAGAGGTACGTGTCCACAAGGCTTTCAGCGAGAACACTCACGATGGCGCCACGAAACAGGTTATCGGACGCCTCGAAAGCCCTCTCCTCCTCTAGACAGAGTTGTTCGGGCTTCCCCTGTGCGACATGCATGATGTTCATCGCTGTCAACCACAGCGTAATTCTCTGCCGCCAGCGTTTGTAATTCGAGCCATCAAATACATTTGGTTTGATTGATGCAGCAAAACCAGTTACCGAAAGCCTATTAATAACATAAGGTTTTTGGATTGTTAGATATCTAGGCAATTTTCGGTACATTTTAATTCCAGAAATAATCAATAAATTCATGACAATTGTGAGTGATCCAGTGAGAACAAGGCTTGTGCTAGTGTTCAAGTTAAATCTCATATGATACAAGAACAGCAAGCAAAACTACAGAAAGTTGAGTGTGTACCCAGGGCCGGAGCCAGAACCGGAGGCACTGGAATCGCCGTTACCAGTCATCATTCTGACTAGCCTGCTTGAAGTAGTCGATCAGATTCGAAGCAGTGGCGAGGTGATGCAGTGGAGTCCCACGAATGGCCTTCGGCATGTAGTCGTTCGCGTGATGAAGAGGATGTAGTCGTTTAGCTTGGAGACACGGGGACGTAGTCGCTTGTGGTCACCGGGTTGGTGGAGTTGGTCGCCGGGAAGTAGACGAAGTAGTCGTTCACAGCAGCGAGCAGGCGCGTACGAGTACGCTCCCCAAAAACCTTATCGCCTGCCTATCCCGAGCAGGATCTCAAGGCAGACGGGGTTCGGAGGCAACTGCTCACGCAAGCAGAGTGCGCGCAAAGCTTGCGTTGGGAATGCGAGAGAGCAGTAAACAACAGGGAGAAGAGAGTGGTCTCCTGTCACACCCCAAAATTTTTGGATTTTGGGATGTGATTTAATAGCATAATAATATAATAATTTTCTCGATTTTCTAAAATTTTTCCAAGCTTTATATAATTAACAGGGAATTTAGTACAAGAAAATGACTGCGCTCTCCCCCGCCTGGCCCAGCCCGCCCCAGCTCGCTCCGCTATTGGGCCCCGCCTCCTTGGCCAGCTACTGGCAAAATCGGCAGCGCCGCCGCCGCCAGGCATCCTTGGCGTGCGTGCCGGTCTCGGCGTTTGTGCCGCCCCGCAAACCGAGCTTTGCCGCACCTCCCTCGGCCCCTTATAAACTGCCGACGTCGTCGCCTCCTAGCATCACCAGCCACCGCCGCCCTCTCCTCTCTACAGAACGCCGTCGCCACCACCATTGCTCGCCGCCGGCCTTCCTCGCCCCGCCGCCTCCGACGCTCAACGGGTGAAGGCGACGCCGCCACGACCTTCCCCAGGCCGAGACGATTCTACACCGCCGGATCTCGGCGCCGTCCGTCCACCGGAGGAGTGTCCCCGCGAGAGCGCCTCGCCGCCGGCCGCCTCCTCCGCCGTCGACAGGGTACCCGGCCACCTTCTCCGGCGGTAAGCGGCTCCACAGACTCCCCTCACCTTCCTCTCCCTGTTTTGCACCCTGACTTGGACCGCCACCGACCGAAGCGCCGGCGAGCTGCGCCGCCTGGGAGCGCCGGCGAGGCCCTGAGGAATACGATGGCGTCTTTGCAGATAGGCCCCCGAAGAAACGCGAAACTATAGACCGAATTCTTGTGTCTTGGCCATCTTACGGAAAACCCCCTCCAAGTTTTCCCTCCTCACACATAAACCCTCCCTCCCCCAGATCCAATCCAGGTCGTCGGATCCAAATCCGACGGCTCAGATCTGCCCCCGCCCGCGGTCAAACCCCCGGTACCGGTCAACTCTGTCCAAATTTGCGAATAAGCCCCTAGAAGCTTTTAAAACTTCGCCAGCAAGTCCCTAAACCTTAGAAAAGTCATAACTTCTCCGTTTTAGCTCCGATTTAGGTGATTCTTGCGCTCACGAGTTCGTAGCGAAGCGTAGAATAGTTTCGTAGCCTCCTTTTGTCCTGTTTCTACTGTTTGGTGTATTGTTCTTAGTTATTCTTGTTTGTTTGCTTGTATGTTTGTGCCGATGATTGCTGCGAGTAGAGGGACGTCATCAAGAGATTGCGAGGAGAAGAGTTTGAAGATCAAGATCTGAAGATTAAAGTGTATATACCGGATTTGAGGCAAGTATAGCACGGACAATCCTTGCTACCTATTCACCCTTTAATCATTTATTTCATACATGCATGTGTCTAATTTGATGTACCTTAAGGTTGTACCTAGTTTTGTTATTTATCCTGTCCTTGAATTACCTTGGGTTTTTGCATATGGGTAGAATCTTTGCTATGCGCAGCTACTGTCACTTTATTATTAATGTTAATCTTGATGTAATGGTTCACTTCAACTTTAATGTTAAAATTTGCTTTTTAGCAACATGGTTAAGGGAACTAGGGCGTCAGCTGCGTGCCAGGCCCTAGTGTCTCTCCGTAAGGACCGTTTCAAAATGCGGCAACCCAGGAGCCAGTCGTCGCCACCAGGACTATAATGGCTCTGGTCTTGGACAAGTAGCTTGTACGGCTCTAGGTTGACAGTAGTTACCGACGGGGCCAGCAGCGTTGTGGGAAGCATAGGTGAGAGTATGGTTGATCCACCGAGGGCGGAAGGTCCGCCGGCTATGTCCCCGTGAGACACAGTCCCGTGTGGGAGTCCTCGCGTTGGAACTCCGCACGTTGCGCCTTTACTTTCTTGTTGGCATGCGTTGCCGCGCATTGGACGCTATTGACCCTCTTATGATGCGCTCAGGGAGTCAGTCAATCTCGGTGCCTTGGCCATGCTGCCTATGTTACCATAGCGGCTACTGTCTTGTTAGGGTGTCTTGTGAAAGGCCTCGTAGCGTCCCCCTATGCTGTCACACCTCGGAAGTGTTGATGTGCGTGGTTGGGTGCGAAGTTTCTTTGAACTTTTACGCGACTGGTGGGTAAAGGGCGAAACCTCTGCAGAGTGTAAATCTATCATGATAGCCTTGCTCAGGGTCACGAGCGGCCTGGATCGTTTTTTTATTAGAAGATGATGTTTATTTATGCTTAACGTCACTTACACTTCATTAATTGGGTTACAACTGGGAATTCATCCAATTATAGTAACCGTTAAAATGAATCAACTAAAAGTGCCAATGCAGTTAAGCCGTGTCAAGCCTTTTTGAGCCTTCATACCCCGTGCTATACTTGCTAAGTAAGACATTTACTTACACTTGCTATTATTCAACAATCCGGGATGGGTACAGATGAAGTGAAAGAGGATCTCCGTACTTCTGAGCTGTGGTCAACCAGTCGGTGTCCCTGTGGACTGCGGCCTCACCTTGGAGTTGAAGATTAGACTTCCGCTGTGTATGTGCTAACTCTGATTTAAATTATTTTTATTTCGAGCATATGTACTCTGTTTATCATATTTGTTAGCTGTATGTGTTATGTGGACATCCTGGGCACACATATAGCAGCACTTCGGGTTTATATAAAATCCGGGTGTGACATCTCCTGAAAAGGAGTACCAGAGAGGAGCTTTCGGGGTGTCTCTGCCCATGGAGAAGGGTCCTCCTTATATAGGCGCTCAGGGGGAGAAGGGGGATGCACCTGGACAATCTTTACCAGCCTTGATTCCCTATCAGTTACTAGTTACTCATGAGGCTGTCAGTTACTAGTCACTCATGAAGGCTGTAAAGTAACGTTAGACTTGACTGGCAAAAACGGTCATCACACAGCACACGCCGAGCGAGCGCGCGCGTGACACGCCCTTCTCCTTTTACCAACTTCACAAGCGGTCCACATTTGGTCCATCATTTAAGTTAGTTAGAATTCCCGTTGACTCTCAATCCGGGATTTAGACTCCTAGCATTTATTAGAGGACCTTTAATTTCTTTTGATTAATTGAGACTAAAATGGGCCAATAACCCAATTAATCCAACACGGACTAATGGTTACTTGCCCACGTGACAAGGAGATGCCTGCGTAATTAGGCAACTGGAGTTAATCGTTTTAGCCGGCCAGCTGCCCATGTTTAGGAGTACGCAATCTAATGGCGAGACTTACCAGTTACCAGATAAGATTACTTTAAGATGAAAATAATAGCTTGGCATCATTATATAGAATAAATAATATCTTCATCGTGGATCTCGTGAGTCCTAATATAATGCTCGCACGGAGACGCTCACAACACAGCTACAAAGACAACAGTCAACAGACACGAGTGCCAAGCAAAGCCCAAGAATGGCTCCCGCTCCTCCCGCTACCGCCGCCGCTCATTGCCAAGACCTCCATGGCCGCGAGCTCCCTCACGTCGCCGTCTTCCCGCTCATGGCGAAAGGCCACACCATCCCGCTCCTCGACCTCGCCTGCCTCCTCCGCCGCCGGGGGCTCGCCGCCGTCACGCTCCTCACCACCCCGGGCAACGCGGCGTTCGTCCGCGCCGCGCTGGCGCGCGGCGGCGCCGCGGACGCGGCCGTCGCCGAGCTCCCGTTCCCGGCCGGCCGCGCGCCCGTGGGCGGGTCGTCGGTCGCCGCGTTCGCGGAGGCCGCGTCGGCGCTGCGCCGGCCGCTCGAGGAGGCGCTCGCGGCCATGCGCCCGCCGCCGGGGCTCCTCGTCGCCGATGGGTTCCTGCACTGGGCGCACGCGTCCGCCGCCGCGCTCGGCGTCCCGAGCGTGGCGTTCCTCGGCACGTCCGCGTTCGCGCACGCCGTCCGGGAGGCGTGCGTGCGCGACATGCCGGGAGCAGCCGCCGCTGCCGCCGCCGGTACGTACACGGTGCCCGAGTTGCCCCACCTCCAGTTCTCGCTCCACGACCTCGTGCCGCCGCCGCTCCCGATGATAGAGCTGGACGCCAAGATGGCGGCGGCCGTCGCCGGTAGCCATGGCATCATCATGAATACCTTCCATGACCTGGAGGGTCGCTACGTAGAGCATTGGAACCAGCACATTGGGCCCAGGGCCTGGCCCATCGGCCCACTATGCTTGGCCTCGCAACCTTCTTCTTCCTCGATCGATGATGAGCATGCCCATGCTAGACCTCCATGGATGCAGTGGTTGGACGAGAAGGCAGCTGCTGGAAGGTCAGTGCTGTACATCTCGCTTGGGACACTGGCAGCCATCACAGAGGTGCAGCTCAGAGAAGTGGGTGACGGGCTAGACCGGGCAGGGGTGGACTTCCTATGGGCCGTGCGGCCGAGCAATGGCGCACTTGGCATGGGGTTCGAGGAGCGTGTGAAAGGGAGGGGCATGGTGGTGAGAGAATGGCTGAATCAGCGACAAATACTCGGGCACTCGTGTGTGCGAGGATTTCTTAGCCATTGCGGGTGGAACTCGGTGCTGGAGAGTGTTGCTGCGGGTGTTCCTTTGGCCGCGTGGCCAATTGAATTTGAACAGCCTATAAATGCAAAGTTTGTCGTTGACGAGCTAATGGTTGGGGTTAGGGTTCATACTAGCGATGGAACAATAGGCGGTTTGGTTAGAAGTGACGAGATCACAAGGGTGGTGAGAGAGTTGATGCTTGGGGAGAAGGGAAAGAAGATGTCATCAAACGCGACAAAGCTAGCGGCGGATGCTAAAATAGCGGTCTCCGAAGGCGGGTCATCGTGGAAAGCAGTGGAGGAGATGATCAAAGAGCTGGGTACGACGAGCATAGCAGGAAAATCACTGGACGGGTAAGTACGTTGCATGTGTCGTGGTGGAAGGACTGCACTTTGGAGTCGGAAAACCATTGATATAATAATGGGGAAAATATATAGGGAAAATGCATTCTACAGGCGTGTGTAACTACTCCTCCGAAGGTTTGCTTCCTGCCGCGCTCCCCTCCGCACCCGATGCAGTTAGCGGGCAGAAAACGCCCTCCGCCCGGTAACCCTCCGACGCATGCAGCTCCCTCCGCAAAATATTTTTTTAAAACAACCATTATCCAAACCAGCGTTCTGTTAGCCTTCAAATATCCCCCGCAAGAAATTTTCAGAACTGCTCGGCATCACACGTGCGTCATCCTCTACGTTCTCATCCTCTCGTCGGCGGCGGCGAAGAGCTCCTCGGAGCAGCCGCCACACGCTCGTGTCCAGCACCATGCGGCGACTCCCCGTCGATGACGAGCGCTCTGTCGCCGGACGCCGACCACATCGCGTGCAACCATGAGAGAGGACCTGGCAGAAGGCAGGCGGCGGCGACGTCCCGGCGAGCGGGTGAATAGGCTTTGGCGCGGCGAGCATCATCGTAGGTAAGATTTCTCCGCGCGCGGACGTGATGTGTGCACGCGTTTGTTGGTTTGTTCGTACGTGTCCTGCTTCTATATATACGCGATTCTAATATCTGTACCTGAATGGTCATGCCGAAGCACGTCCGCATCATCGCGCGGTGTTGTTTTCTCTCCAAGTGATCTGAATCTATACGCAGTCACTTCACGTTTCCAGATTGGTTTTTAATTTTCAAGAAACGGATGGAAAGCTTTTTCTATATTATTGTATCACTTGGTACTTTTTCGAATTGAGTATCACTTGGTACTTTTTTTTATATTGTGTATCGCTTGATACTTTTTCCATATTCCAATTATCATTTGATACTTCTTTTTTATATTGCAGTACCGCTTGATACTTCCAGAAGTACCAGTTTATTTTTGAAGAGCACTCCAAGATACTCCCAGAGGAATGAACAGCATTTTGAAGGCACTATACCATAATTTTGGATTCTGTATACTATCATATATTTTCTATTTTTCCTGAACACCCATCTTTCGAAATTATGTAAGACGACCACCTGTCAAAATAGTATGTGCTGATAATGTCGTGTCCATAGGGTATGTACACATACTCATGCTCTGTGTCAGAAAGTATGTAGATACACTGTCATGTCAACAGGGTATGTATGCATACCGATGCATCCTTGCAGTAAATGGACAGTGTGCATACCTTACTCGAGAGTATATACATACCCATTCTCAAAATAATATGCAAATACACATCTTTGTCAAGAGTATCCGTGCATACTCCCTACTAAAATGTTAATAAATGTGTGCGAAGTCTCTTGTCAAGCTCATACTCTTAAACGTAATATACTTCTGAAATTTAGTACATGCTGATACTATCCCGGTAATAGTGCAGCGTTGACATATTTTCTATCCATTTTTTAATTAAACTAATCCGGCGGCGAGTGCATGCAGCCATGCAGGCGGGCGCCCCATCCGAATTCCGAAATATTAGCTACCTCCACCGGTCCTTTATTAGCGGTCCTTTATTAGCGGGTGAAGCTTGTACATGCAAACCCGGTAACAGGAGGGTGTAGCTACACGCGCGTGTAGATAAAACTCGTCCTCTATATATATATAGTATTACGGTGGGTGGATTGAAACCATTTATATGTTCAGTTGGACTTGTATTCTGAATTCCATTCAATTGGGACCCAGGCTTATCAAATCAGTTACTACTCTCTTCATCAGTACTAAAATATTGGAGGCCCAGTTGCTCGGATAAGAGCCCTGGCCCATTATTTAAGGAAGGTAATTACAGCTACAGGTTTAAATATTTGTTGCTGGCCAGCCCTGCCAACTTTCGACGAACATTGAAGAAACACTGCAGCGCGCTTCTAGTGCCACTGTGCCAGGCTGGAAATGAACACTCCCAGATTTGTTATTTCAGAAATTTTGATATATCAAAGCTTTAGTTTATCAGAACTTATACGATATCAATACCAGAAAAACGCAAAACCAAATGTATACTGCAACACTAGGCTAATACTGCTGCTCGCTCCATAGCCATGCCCAGTTATTGAGCTGCGCCCCGTCCTCTTCAGCAGCCGCGGCGAGCAACGCGTCGGGGTCGGTGTCGGGGAGGATCAAGAAGGCGCCGCCGTCACCATCGCGGCCGCCACAATCATCCTCTGATGACGACGGTGGCGAGCGAGCGCCGGCCAAATAGGACTCCGGGCTATCGCTGGCTCCGCCGGTGTAATAACCCACCGCCGGCGCGGCGCCGCCGGTGGCGGTCTCGGTGCAGAGCCGATCTTGTTCGAAACGAGCATAGGCTGCCGCTTGCAGGGCAACGGTCTGGTCCTCCGGCTCTGGCTCCGGCGACTCCTTGCCTTCCAGTTTCTCAGTCAATATGATCACCTGATATGAAGTGGTTTGCATATGTAAATCTGATGAAATAGATTATTTCTGTAGGGGGTTAGGTAGAGCGGGTATATGTTATATTTTTTAATCAGAAATGATATGTAGGATTCCAAACTGAAACATATACATGAACAGCAACAGCCTGCCAGAGACATGTGAAATGCAGTGTCTGCCTCTGGCTGAACACGTACATACAGTGGTCCACGGTTAGCTTTTCTGATCGATTATTTTGCATTCAGCTGATATTATGATTGGAGGTTGACTATTGGAGCTCATCGATCAGCAAATTATCGTCGTGGAATCTGCTAGGCTAACTGCACCTAGATGCTAGCCTATATATGGCCTACGTCAGTACAAGAATATACTCCTCAATTTAAGATTGTGGCTTATTTGTTTTATTAGGATGGTTGAATAACTAGCTCACTTTATCCAACTAAAGAGGGTTAGTAGTTATCCTTAGGGGCACAAATTCGTACCCCTATGTAAGACCAAATATTTAACCAATCACTGTAAGAAAAATTTTATTGAATAGGGGCAAAAATTAGTACCCCTATGTAAGAAAATATTTTTGAATATAGACAGTGGCTATACTTTGGTATCATGTGAATGTAATATTATTGGACTAGTGGCGGTCAAAGATTTGTTGTAGAAGCAAGATATGCCTTGTAAAAAGACGCTGGGAGTAATAGCCTCGCATGTTTAAGATACAACTAGTACACTACAAGATTTCTAGCTAACATTTCTCAATAGTTTTCTTATAAGCGCCCAACAGTTTTAAGTGTATTTGGAGAACCAACTACAATAACTGTGGGGAATGAGTTTGTTGAGAATTATGTTTTTGAGGATTTGATTAAACTATTGGAAATAATAAGATAAAATAATAAAATGAGCTATAACTGTTGGAAACTTAAAATAAATTATTGGGAAGATATCATTGTTTTGTAGTGGTAACATTCGTTTTCAAACAAATAAACAAACATCTATTCTCTAACTTTAAATTATAATTCGTTTTGACTTTTCTAGAATCTAGATACATAGATTTGTTTTATATTTAGGCAGCGATATATCTATGTGCATAATAAAAGCTAGTATTTAGAAAGAAAAAATAAATTATAATTTGAAATGAATGAAATACTTTGTAAAAAACTAATTATGTGATTTTCATATAGATATATTGCTGAGATTGATAATTTTTCCACAATGTGCATCTCATTAAACTTTGAACAAGACGAAATCTAAGGCGCCAGGAATCAGCCCTTCCATTGTTTTTGAAAGACTACGCAGACGCCCACACGTATTTATATTCATTTTTATGAATATATGTATGTTAATTATGTCTTATGAGTATTTGAGAGACTGATTAGCCCTTCCGTTTTGAAGTTACCAAAATATTATTTATTTATTTTTCAACAATAATTTCTGAAATGGGTGGTCAAGTTATCTACATGAGACTATGAGAGTGTCCTTCTAATAAATTGACTAATTAAGTGCATGGCTAAACGATGATGTCCCGCAGGATTAATCGGTGAGCTGACCTGTGACCGGAGGCGGTCGTTGTCGGCGAGGAGCGCCTCGCGGCCGGCGAGGAGCTCGTCGTGCGCGACCCTGAGGCGGTCGAAGTCCTGCTCGAGCTGCTTCGTCTTCCAGCGCGCGCGGCGGTTCTGGAACCACACGGCCACCTGCCGCGGCGCGATCCCCAGCCGCCGCGCCAGCTCGCTCTTCCGCTCCGGCTCCAGCTTCCGCTTCTCCTCCTCGAAGCTCACCTCCAGCTCCCGCACCTGCTCCGCCGTCAGCCGCCGCTTCGCCCGCTCCTGCTGCGCCCCGCCGGCGTGCAGCTCGTACTCGAAGCCGGCCAGCTCGTCGTCCCCCAGCTCGAGCTGGAGCTGCTGCTCCTCCCGCGCCGTCAGCTGGAACGGCAAGCACGGAGGTCGACGTCGCCGGCGGGCGGCCGGAGGTAGCAGCCTGATCAGAAGGAGGAGAAGGAGGGCGCGGCGGCCGGGAACTTGTGGCGGAAGAAGCTGGTGCTCCACGGCGCGCGCGTCGACGACTTGGTGGGGTACAGCGTGAACCCCATGGCGCCGCCGCCAGAGGGGGACGTCGGGTTCGCCACCGCAAGGTTTGGGCGACGACACACGGTGGCCGGGGAAGCAGCGGGCCGGCGGCGGCGGCGTCCACCGGTTTGGAGATGCGAGGCCAGTGGATTGGAGATTGGAAGGGGAGGGGAGTCGTCCGCGGTGGCGGGAATTTGTGCGTAAACCGGGTAAACTCTGAAGCTGGGAGGAGGATGGAATTTATAGGAGCAAATGGCATCTGCAGGGTGGGGTGTAGTGACAGAAATGCCCCTTAATTTGTGGTTAGTGAGGTTCTTTGCCACTTGATTGGAGGATCAAGGCCTATTAGTCTCCTCCTGAATTTTAAGCATTTCTCGGTTGGTATCTGGGACTAGTTAAATTTGTAAATTTTGCGCACAACAGTTTGGAATCCTTGGACACTTCGTCGGGACTAGCTAGCTCTGGCTCTGATTTTCATATGATCTATATATGGTGCCATGTGCTATGACAAAGATCAACTAACTAAATCAATCTCATAAAAACACTAAAAAACAGCAGCACAAATTGCAAGCTGTTGAGAGTTTACTACTGGTCCTATTCTGTTCTGTATAGGAGCCTGCTTCTTATTTGGTGACACCGTTTCGTGTAAGCAGAAAGACAAGCCACAAGCTCCACCAGATACAGAGCACCCTTTGGAGACCTAAAAGGCTAATTTAGAAATGGTTCTGGTAATGGTACACCACACACTGAACTTTCATGTATGACCCCGAGAAGTTAGCGAGCTTACTAAACACAGTTATGTCAGCTTCATGACAGGGCGACACGTACGTATAATTAACCGGCTAAGGATTCAGTTGCAGTGGTATGATGATCGATATGATTTGAGGGTGCGAAGGGATCATGCGAAATGGCATTTGTGGCAAGTAGCTGATGAATTTGCTGGCCCAATTTTGAAGACGTACTCAACCACCGATGCAACATGTGAATAAGTTTTTCTTGTTCTTGATTCGTTCTTATGCCTTTTGACCTACAGTTGGGAAAACAAAGGTTGAATATGCTAGGAAGTCAACTCATGATGACATGAGAGAAGCAACAAGTTGTTCTCTCTCCTTTTTCGAGTTGCGTGGTTGGGAATTATATTTGAGACATCTGCCTAAAGTTGATTATCTCAGTTCGGAGCCTGGAAAGCTTTCCATATCTGTTTGGAGAGTGAACTTTTTTCTCCAAAAAAGTTCATATGAATTTCAGAAACTTATGCAGATTCTTACATGTGGGTGATGAACAGGGCACAGAGCACAGATTCTTTTTTCGAAGTAACAGAGCACAGATTCTTACATGTGGGTGATTTTATCACAAATTACAAAAGGTGCAACGAAAGCATATATTCCTCCATTTCCTAATGTTTAAACTAGAGTAATACCAATATAATCTAATCAGATTTTCTACTAGATAGATTAATTCAACATTTTATCTAACAAGAACAAGAGTGATCCAGTTCCACAGAAAAATGTACTTTCACTTTTCTAGCTCATAGTCATAGATATGTACGTGAATAAAACAAACATTGTGAAACGGATGTAGTAGCTACAAAGCTATTTCTTTTTAACTATTTGTGGCTATTTCGATAATTGCAATTATAGATAGTAGTCATTGCAATATTTGCAAAGAAAAGAAAAGAAAAGAAAAGAAAAGAAAAGAATAGTCATTCAGAACTTGAAGTGCATACATTCTTCAAGCAAAAGTAAAGGATATATCTCGAATAAGCTCAGTCTCTTCACCAACTAGTAAAGATAATTGTGCACTTCTGCAGAGTATTCGCTTCTAACATGCTCGCTCCGTGCTAATTAGCAATAACACTAGTACAGTGCAGAGTGCCACAAGACATATTCTGCAAGCATGTTTCTACAAGACTAGAATCAAAGGTTATGCCCATATTTGGCTGCAAAAAACATAGCGTCTAAATATTTTTTAGATGAAGGAAGCTTCTACTAAATATTAAAGTTCTGGCATCTAATAAATCAGTACAAGTAGCCCTCACAGAAAAAAAAAAAGAAAAAAAAAGAATGATATACTAGTAAAGAAGGGGGTTGGAATTTGTCAATTTGGGGTTAGAATAGCGAAACAGAAACTAAAAGCATGCTTCTTCGTATATGCTTCTGCAGCAGTGGAACTAGACCTAGACGACAAATCAACGATGCAGTTGTTCCCATTGTTCAACTCAATATCAGGCACCTAGATAGGCATTTGATCCTTACCATCTCAGTTACACAATGCAAGAACAAATGCTTCTGCATTCCTATCTGATCTCACTTTTTATAGCATTTGCAGGACATGTTTGTCCTCCAAGGAGCCAAGAAAGAATAATTTCTCACTCTTATCTGAGAAAAAAGAATACAATCCTGATGTGTAGGGGTGATGAAACGTAGCTTTCTGCTAGTACTCAAATATGCCCTTTAGTTGCATTGCCTCGTGCCATGTTTCACATGGCGCTAGGAATGCCATTAGTCTAACCCTCAGCTGCCGCCTGATGCTACCACTCAGGAACACACCTGAATTGACCTTGTATCATATATTCTTCAGGCCAGATTCAGAGAATCAAATGGACAAATGCCATCTTCTTGGCCAACCACTTGTTCCATGCAGATTGCAGGCTTTGTAGCAGCAGGTGGCGTTGCAGTCAATTCTGATTCCCACTATCATCCTGAAGAGATTGTTTTTCTGTATTTTGTTGCTGCTGCTTAATTTCTCGTTGATTCTCAGTGAGTGAAGTTTCTGTTCTTGGCAGGGCGGCATTTTGATGGCACTGAAGGATGCTCAACACCTGTGCAGGTCTGTGGGTTGAGCTGCCATAACAGGAACGGGTCTGACTTCCTGTATTTTTCTGAAGCCTGATCAACTATCACTTGGACCTAATGAAATGATGTGACACAAATTAGCTGGTTAATTTAACTTATCAGTGCGCCATTGTTTTGGGGTTCTTTTGCGCCACTTGTCTGCTTGGCCAGTGGGAAGTAGGCAGCTGGGTATCGCCATATAAAATGCGAAACGAAAAAAAAAACTCGGGATAAAGGAATCATGACAAAACTTTTATATGAAAAGAATTGACATCAAGGTTCCTGAGAAAATCGTCTGATTTGTGAGACGACAAATCCTTTGTTTTTCTTCAGAACCAGTCAAAATGAAGAGCTGTAACGACAACACAATAAAGAAAACGCCACGAAATTAAAAGGTACATCTACAAGATTTCCAGACTTTCCCGGTGTACCTGTTAGGCTGATGAGGTCCCAATTCTCCTTTCAAGCCTATTCTTTTCCTTCTCCTGTAAAGATGTCGTCGTAGGGTTCAAAATAAACAAAAGAAAGCAATATCTTTCTCTCAGACCAATGAAACTCATGTGCTCTGCACGATCAGAGACAGACTCGAAAAGCCACATTCTTGTGATTGGTTGGTTGTCGTCAATGTGGCTCTTCTAATTTCTATCCGCTGATGTTCTCTGACATGCACCGGGTAAGGTAACCGTCCAAGGTACCAAACAGCGACCGCTTTTGGCATGTGTAGCAAATTGGAGGGCCATCCACGTCATGGCATTTCGACAGGACTTCACGAATGTGACAAGTGGGAGCTACTAATTTCTGCTATACCTTGATCGATTGAACTAGCTAGGCATGATGTTGTAT
>OAMR01000186.1:456062-472920 GCA_900205405.1 Echinochloa crus-galli | reverse complement strand
CAGAAAGGGTACAAGTGTTGGGATCCTATCGGCAAGAGGTTGTTTGTGAGTATGGATGTGACGTTCCGTGAAGAAGAACCATACTACACAAAGAAGAATGATTTGATCCATTCTTGGAGGAGTTCTCTTCAATCACCGAGAATGACAGTAGAGAGAGGGAGAATGAGAATTGTGATGTGCAACATGATGGTGGTGAAGTGACTCATGAACATGTGATTGTTGGGACAATCCCATGTCCCATGAATGGGTCTGTTGGTCAGGCAAGTGATGCTCAGGAGAATGAAGAGGTTAACATGAGGAACGGTGTTCAAGATGATCCAAATGGTGATGTTCAGGAGGAAGTAGAGGATGAAGCTGTAGTTGTTGGGACAATCCCGTGTCCCACTGGAGAAAGAGTGGATGAGAAGCAGGGGGAGCAGCCAATAGTGTATTATCGAAGGCGAACAAAGAAGCAGGGGGAGCAATCACAACCTGAACAAGCTGAAGCTCCAGTCCCATATCTCTCCTCGGACTCCTCTCCATCAAGCACGCCATCTTCAGCTGGTAATGATTCTTCCACCCCCCAACCCATTGAGTTACCACTTGCACAAAGTAGAGAGCCTAGAGTCAATGCTGGAAAACCTCCTTCTCGTTATGGTTATGAACATGATATTGCTAAATATGTTTCGTACTCTAGTGTCTCTCCTGCATATAGAGCCTTTATTGCATCACTAAGACAGGTGCCTATTCCGAAGGATTGGAGGTGTGCTAAGCAAGATCCAAAGTGGAAAGATGCAATGAAAGAAGAGTTATTTGCTCTCCAAAAAAACAAGACATGAGAACTTGTTCAACTTCCAGAAGGAAAGAAGGCAGTGGGTTGTAAATGGGTCTTCACTGTGAAGCAGACTCCTGAGGGAAAGGTGGACAGGTACAAAGCAAGATTGGTTGCGAAGGGATATAGTCAAACATATGGAATTGACTATGATGAAACCTTTGCGCCTGTGGCAAAGATGGGTATTGTGAGGACCTTAATCTCATGTGCAGCCAACTTTGGTTGGCCACTTCATCAGTTGGATGTGAATAATGCTTTTCTTCATGGTGATCTTCAAGAAGAAGTATATATGGAGATTCCACCTGGGTTCGTGAATGAACAGACTCTTGGGAAAGTGTGCAGACTCAAGAAGTCACTATATGGCCTGAAGCAATCACCACGTGCATGGTTTGACAGATTCAGGCGAGCAGTGTGTGATATGGGGTACTCCCAATGCAATGGAGATCACATAGTCTTCTACAAACATCAGGGTTCTCGTATCACTATCTTGGCGGTTTATGTTGATGATATAGTGATCACTGGGGATGATGTAGAGGAGATCAAGAAATTGAAGGAAAGGCTAGGTAGAGCCTTTGAGGTAAAGGATCTTGGACCACTTCGATATTTTCTTGGGATTGAAATTGCTAGATCAGCAAAGGGAATTATTTTGTCCCAAAGAAAATATGTCCTTGATCTATTGGCGGAGACAGGGATGCTTGGGTGTCGCCCATGTGGCTCACCTATTGATAGGAATCACCAAACATATGATGAGTCTGGTGACCTAGTGGATCGGGAGAGATACCAGAGGCTGGTTGGTAGACTGATATACCTTTGTCATACAAGCCTGACATTGCTTATGCAGTGAGTGTGGCAAGTAGGTACATGCATGATCCTAGAACTGGGCATATGGAGGTGGTTTATCAAATACTAAGATACTTGAAGGGGACCCCGGCAAAGGGTTGTGGTTTAAGGCAAACAAACACTTGAATGTGGAAGGATATTGTGATGCTGATTGGGCAAGCAGTAGGGATGATCGGAGATCCACATCCGGATATTGTGTGTTTGTGGGTGGTAATCTTGTTTCATGGAGAAGCAAGAAGCAAGCTGTGGTGTCACGGTCTACTGCAGAGGCCGAATATAGAGCAATGGCCTTGACTTTGTGTGAGATGATGTGGTTGAAGGGTCTTCTGAAGGAGCTTCGGGTGTTGAAGAATGATACTATGTCACTCCATTGTGATAATGTAGCAGCAATCAATATAGCAAACAATCCGGTGCAATTCGACCGAATGAAGCATGTAGAGATTGATAGGTTCTTCATCAAGGAGAAGATGGACAGTGGGGTGTTAAAGCTAGAGTATGTTAAATCTCGTGATCAAGTAGCTGATTGCCTTACAAAAGGTTTAGGTCCTAAGGATAATGAGTCGTCATGTGACAAGATGGGCATGTTGAATATTTTCAACCCATCTTGAGGGGGAGTGTTGGTGTGTTATTGTAATATGTGTAAATGTAAGGGACTAATGTGCAAAGTTAAGCAATAAAAGAGAAGAGAGGGTTGTGGGGAAGGTTACCCCAGCCAAAAATCCCCAAATCACAACAAACGCCAAGGAGCGAGCCCTCGGTGGTGCGTGCTCGTTGCTTCCTTCCTTCGAGGGTAAGCAGGGTAAGGGTAACGTACATCTATCTGCCTAATTGTTTGTGTTCGACTGTCATTGGAAATATTCCTGTTCTGGGCTTCCCCAACGGCATCTTCAACTGCTTCCTTTCTCGCCTCCTGCTGCCATCAGGCCTTCCCTGAACTGCCTTCTGGGTTTAGGCAACCAATAGACAACAGGCCAACAACTTCTCAACTCAAGCAACAAAACTTGACATCAACAAATAGACGAAATCATCATCAGAGCAATAATCGACGGGAGCAAGCCGTTAGGCAACTCGTAGCATATAATTCAGAAACATGAGACAGACTGATAAGTTCAGGCACCAGGTCTGAAGTCAAAAGCTAGCAGAAGCTACTATGTCTCTATTTGGACATGCAATTCTGCTTATGAATTCCACGCACCAGGTCCACCATCGTTTGTAATGTATCTGTTCAAAAGGGTCTGAAGTCCAGGCACCAGGTCCAAGCTTCACAGCAAAATAGACTGATAAGTTCAGGCAGCTCACAACACAACCATAATAGAAAAGTCCAAGAGCAATTAAGGCGACTACATAAAGCTACCTATAAACCAGGTCCAACTAGATGGCTTTAAGGAAGTACTAGTGTCAATTCTATGTGCTAATGTTGATATGACCGACATAGTAAGATTTGCTGACAAAAGACGGTAACAACCTTCAGCCATGTTACATTCAGTCAATAGACAACAGGTCCACCAAAATGCCAGAGTTTCTTACCACTACTCAAAACTGAAAGCTGCACATAAATGAACAAAACAAAGTGAGTTCAGATGGAAATCATCTAGACAATAAAACTGTAGGTAACTTGACAAGAATCAGAGCAATATATTAACAAGACATCTTATTTCAATTCTTTCAAATATGCAGATATGCTGTATAAACAATCGAACCGAAAGTCTGATGTAATTATCATTAGTTTTCTATCTATGATATCACACCAGACCATTTTCACACGTTCACAGTAAGAACACAATTGCCTGAATTTACATTTGAGTCATGGAAAGAACGATAAAGAGTGACATTTGTTAACTTACGTATTGAAAATTCTAAAGAAAATTAAATTTAACATCGAATTCGCCATTTGAATGGTGAACTAAAAAACAAGCAGTGCTGATCAAACCAAATCAATGGAATAGTAGGAAGTTTTGAAGAGTACCTTGCATGGAGCTCTCTTGCATGGGCACATCAGCAGTCTTCTCTGCAAACGAAACGGCAAAAAGCAACCCAGGAATTCAAATGATTCAAATATAGGCAGTAGAGTCAAGTAATTCAAATGAGTTACACAAGACAGGAATGAAGGAGGCACAACATGCTAACTTGTTCCTGACATGCATCAGTTTCTAACTGTGTACACCTGAAGTTAGTGAAATTTCAGTTGTGCACAAAAGGTCCACAATGGTTGCAAAAAATATAAGTGAGCTCTTAGAGTTGCAGCAGCAGTGTGGTACTAGCCATTGCTGTGGCTTTCAGTAATTAGGCACTGTGCTGCAGTGAAAAAGTGACAAATACACTGCGCCTTAAAAAGAATGACAAATACACTGACATATCACAATGCAGTCCAAATCCACAAACTGACAGGCACAAAAAAAGTGTTGTGAGTGCCAGCAACTACAATTTTGCACACAAAAAGGAAGGAAATTTTGGGAGACTATATTATTGAATCTGCACTGGAGCTTAAAATGGTAAAATCAACTGCTGCCCGTGCAACTACAATTGGAAAAATGTCATTAGCCAACAGCTTTTCTTGATGTGAATGCAAGTCAACAAATGCAGTAAACATAAAACGGGCATACTACATTACTGCTACATCATGTGGAAGGATACAGAGCCATCATCACCCACGACCTGCAAAAAAAAAATTAACCATGGATAAGTGACATTTAGTGGCATGAGCACAAACAATGCTAGCCAACACAAAGCATATTGTTGTGATGCACCATAAAAAGGTGGACAACAGAAAATTGATCTGAAACACAGTAAGCAGACATAACAGAAGCAGTTGCAGTACAATGAAGTTGTAAGCAGAAGCACATCAGTTTGCACCGCGGGGATGCAGTTAGAAAGCTAGTTTATAAGATTTTAAATAGAAAACTGGGAGATGAACCCTGCTTTGTTTATGCCATTCCCAACCTGATTAATTTGACTGACTCGAGTTTTAAAAAACATTTACATAATACAATTTCCATCAGCACCACAGAAGTAGTATATTAACGCATCAAATTGCATTTGGAACACTACTGACAAGATCACAAGAATGATGGCAGAACTGTATCCAGAAGAACAGAAGGAATTCGCAGTAGCATGACAGCCGGGTAAAATTACCTGAAGCACGACAGAGGTGGTGGTGTTTGGGTGCATGGTAAGCACGCAGATGCTCTGCAACATCTTCATTCTTCTTGAGCGTGTCATCTCATACTCCCTCTCTTTCCTTCCTGCAAACAACTCGCCATTTCAGTGACACGGTTATTACTTGGGAACACAAATGGCAGTGTAAGCACAAAGAACCCTCACCCATGCAAGGCAAGGCGGCGACAAACAGCAGCGGGTGAAGCGAACTCGAGAGGAAAGAGGAAGAGCTGGTACCGATCTGGCCGGTCCTTCCTGGGCTTCCAGACGACCTCGATGGAGGCCTTCTCGGGGTTCTCCCCCTTCCTAGTCCCCGGCTTGGCCCGTACACGGCGGCCAGCAAGATGGTGTCGCCCTGCGCCCAGCGCGCGGAGCCGTGGGCGCGGTTGAGCGGGTTGCCGGCGTGGAGCGCCCCCTGTTCGGTTGGATGGTGGCCAGTGGTTGGGGCTGATTTTTGCTAAGAAAAATACTGCTGGCTGGTGCTGGTTCTTTTTAAGAGAAAAACACTGCTGACTGGTGGCTGATAATCCAAACGAACAAGGCGCAAGTACTACTGGCACAACCGCCGAGAGGGGAACAGAGGGGAGGGAAGGATGCATGGCGACTTACCGGGGAGAAGCACGACGACAGGTGGAGGAAGCCGTCGTTCTCGTGCCGCTGCCACTGCCGCGTCGTCGTCGCCAGCCGCCGCCGCACCGTCGGTGTGTCTCCCACCGCGAGACGCGGATCTCTTGCTGGAGCTGGAGGTCAACGACACGGCTTCGATCCGGGCTATTGGAGGGGCAGAATGGCCGGTTCTGGACGGCCCAGACCAACCGAACGGCCAGTCCAGGTCCGGCCCGACTCCAAACCAGGCCGCATCAAACCGGCCGGAACGGGCCATGTTTCAGGCCATTCCGACCAAACCGAACGAGGCCTTTTGGTTAGATTGGACGCAGCGGCAAGAAAGAACAGACCCGTCACACGTAGCTATGGATTGGAGCTTGTTTCCGTGGGCACGTGACACGCGCGAGTGTCCCGGAACTTACGCCGCGGCTATGGCCATGCATTCGATCGTTCCATTCAAGTGATCCAACCGAGCCTCAAAAGGAAGAACAAAAGAGAGGAGCAGGTGTCTGACTTTCCACAGTGATGTTTTGCATATTGGTCATGCTAGCGCCCGGACGTCTGATGGGTGAAAAAAATTGAACGGTATTGTAGCAGTCGAAATTTCCGCCGCAACATGGACATGATGTTGCATATAACATATAAATTTTTTTTGCAACATCTAAAAATAACATATGCAACATTAAAACAATAGTATCCGCAACATGAATAGTTATCGTTTGCAACACGAAAAACAGTGCGCTCCCAACTCTCAGCCACGCACGGCTGCAGTCAAAACCTCTCAATAAAAATGCAACATCCGGATAAAATACTTGTAACATATGTGTGAAACATATGCAACATCTAGATCTACTTTTGCAACATTCACGTAAAACAGTTGCAATATTCTTCTGAAACATTTGGAACACGCGAAACATACGCTTGCAACATGCAGCAAAATCTAGGAAAAAGGAAAACTGCACAGTGGACAGAGGAGCTAGGAGGATGGCGAGCAGGAGCTCCGCGCACAGAGGAGATGGGCGGTGGCAGCGGCCACCGAGGAGATAAGCGGCACCGCGGCTACGGAGCCTGTTAAGGAGATGGCGGCGGCGGCCACGGGGAGGAACGGCGTGGTGGCCTGGTCGGTGAAGTTCTTGACCACAATGACCTTGGCCTTGATGACGAGCAGCGAGTCCACCTCCATAACCAGTTGTTGCATTGCCGTCGTGGCTGTGACGTGTGGTGCCGGCCCAAACGCGGGGATAGAGATGGTGGCTGGCTTTGCGGCAGCGGTGGTGCACGAGGCTATGACTGCGAGTAGTCACCATTGATCCGGGCGGTGGGGATGTATATGGCCCTGACCTCACCGCTGGTGTAGGCGACACGGATGGAGCTGAGCTATTGTAGTGCACGAGTAGGAAGCGTTTGGGGTTGTGGACCGACGAAAACTGCTAGAGGGTGAAGGTGGCAGTGTTGTTGCCGAGAATGAAGGTGGGGAGATGCACGGCGGTGACGGCGATAGATGATGCACACGAGCGGTAGAGAAAGAAAAACGCGATCGCGGTGATGCCGGCCGCCAGGAGCTGGAGGAGGAGAGTCACACAGGACCCCAGAGCGCGATGACGCTCGGTAGTGCGACAATAGGCGCACCAATTTGGCCAGGTGGGAGCAGAAGGGACATTTCGCATTGGGTATCATCAAGGTTTTAAATAGTGGTCTAAGGGGTTTAGTACGTGATTGGGGTAAAAAACAGTTAATAGTGGACTAAATGAGGCTATAGTAGACTATAGTGGCTAAATTATACATAATTTCAAACGGTCAAGCTAGCGCCCGGACGTCCGGTAGGAGGAAAAAAATCGGACGCTGACGTGGCGCAATGTGAGCCAAGTATTTCATTTCACGCGTGGGGGTTAAAAAAGAGAGAAAAATAAAAAAAGGTGACATGGCGCAACCACAACCAAGTATTCTTCTCCAACGGTACTATAGCACAGAAGAATACAACATGTAAAATTTTTGCAACATCCAAGAATAGTGTATGCAACATCAAATGATAGTATCTGCAACATAAATAGTCATCGTTTGTAACACTAGAAACAAACGCTCACGGCTCTCAGCCACGCACGCAACAGTCAAAAGAATTCCCAATGAAAATGCAACATCTGAATGAAACGCTTGCAACATGCATGTGTAACATATGCAACATCACAACATCCCAGATCTACTTTTACAATATTCACATCAAATAGCTGCAACATTCTTCTGAAACATCCGAAACACCGTGGAACGAAACCCTAGAACATCACAGATCTACTTTTGCATTATTCACATCAAGGAGTTGCAACATTTCTTTAGAACATCTGAAACACGTGAAAATGTTCTTGCAACATGGAGCAAACCTAGCCAAGAAAAGGAATACGACACCTACCTACCTCGTCGCCCCTCCCTCTGCACCGACGACGGCTCGCGCCCCCTCCCCTGCCTTGCACACGCACCATCCATGATGCGGCAGTGGAGCTCCGCGTGCTCGCCGGCGGCGGCAGGAGGAGCTGGGTGCGCACGGCCATGGCGGCCCACAACCCTCCCCTTCCTCCTCCGGTAGCCATGGGAGCGGCAGCAATGGCGCAGGATGAGCAGGGGCTGGAGCGGCGACAACGGCGGCGGCGAACGGAGGAGCAGGAAGGGGCGGCGGCATCGACGACGGCGCGTGGAGGAGCCATGGGTGACGGCGGCGGGTGGAGGAGTCGGGAGGGGCGGCGCCGCCGCGTGGAGGAGTGGGGATGGGCGGCGTCGGCGGGGGCGTCGGGAGTGGGGAGGGGCGGCGCCGGCGGTGGAGTCCGGAACGAGGCGGAGGCCGCGCGTCGGAGCGAGTGGAGATGCGATTTTTTTAGAAACCGACGATGCGGTTGAATGGGGAGGGCACGGTGAAGTAATAAGAAAGCGGTGGGGGCGTCCGATATTTGTGTGGCCACCGGACGTCTTGGAGTTAGCATTACCGAATTTCAAATAGTAGCTTTCTATCTCAAAAGGTTATAGTGGGTTAGCCGGAGATTTAAAACCTTGGTATCCGGGCAAATATGGAAGAGATCCTCTTTTCAGTGGAAAATTTGTAGAGACCACCCGTAACAATGGGAAAAATTAAACATCCCACTGGCCGCCCTTTGAAAATCATTTGAAGGGCCGGTCCTTGGGGTGAGCTTCCAAAAATGATTTCTAG
Organism: Echinochloa crus-galli; assembly: GCA_900205405.1. Taxonomy (NCBI): domain Eukaryota; kingdom Viridiplantae; phylum Streptophyta; class Magnoliopsida; order Poales; family Poaceae; genus Echinochloa; species Echinochloa crus-galli. The sequence goes on along the minus strand of OAMR01000186.1, from coordinate 464,314 downwards.
GGGGCAGATGATGGCACGGTGTATGCCATAAAAAATGGTTCCAATTGAATATGAACTCGAATACGAATGGATAACATCTATACCATTTTCACCCCTAGTTGTGAGGCATCCGTAGTTATCAGCCACAACCTGTGCTAAGATTGTGGTGACCCTTGCAATTTGTCGGACACTCCTCGCGGTACGTGGAGGAACGAGGCACGAGGCCTAGAGGGTGAAGGTGGCAGTGTTGTTGCCGAGAATGAAGGTGGGGAGATGCACGGCGGTGACGGCGATAGATGATGCACACGAGCGGTAGAGAAAGAAAAACGCGATCGCGGTGATGCCGGCCGCCAGGAGCTGGAGGAGGAGAGTCACACAGGACCCCAGAGCGCGATGACGCTCGGTAGTGCGACAATAGGCGCACCAATTTGGCCAGGTGGGAGCAGAAGGGACATTTCGCATTGGGTATCATCAAGGTTTTAAATAGTGGTCTAAGGGGTTTAGTACGTGATTGGGGTAAAAAACAGTTAATAGTGGACTAAATGAGGCTATAGTAGACTATAGTGGCTAAATTATACATAATTTCAAACGGTCAAGCTAGCGCCCGGACGTCCGGTAGGAGGAAAAAAATCGGACGCTGACGTGGCGCAATGTGAGCCAAGTATTTCATTTCACGCGTGGGGGTTAAAAAAGAGAGAAAAATAAAAAAAGGTGACATGGCGCAACCACAACCAAGTATTCTTCTCCAACGGTACTATAGCACAGAAGAATACAACATGTAAAATTTTTGCAACATCCAAGAATAGTGTATGCAACATCAAATGATAGTATCTGCAACATAAATAGTCATCGTTTGTAACACTAGAAACAAACGCTCACGGCTCTCAGCCACGCACGCAACAGTCAAAAGAATTCCCAATGAAAATGCAACATCTGAATGAAACGCTTGCAACATGCATGTGTAACATATGCAACATCACAACATCCCAGATCTACTTTTACAATATTCACATCAAATAGCTGCAACATTCTTCTGAAACATCCGAAACACCGTGGAACGAAACCCTAGAACATCACAGATCTACTTTTGCATTATTCACATCAAGGAGTTGCAACATTTCTTTAGAACATCTGAAACACGTGAAAATGTTCTTGCAACATGGAGCAAACCTAGCCAAGAAAAGGAATACGACACCTACCTACCTCGTCGCCCCTCCCTCTGCACCGACGACGGCTCGCGCCCCCTCCCCTGCCTTGCACACGCACCATCCATGATGCGGCAGTGGAGCTCCGCGTGCTCGCCGGCGGCGGCAGGAGGAGCTGGGTGCGCACGGCCATGGCGGCCCACAACCCTCCCCTTCCTCCTCCGGTAGCCATGGGAGCGGCAGCAATGGCGCAGGATGAGCAGGGGCTGGAGCGGCGACAACGGCGGCGGCGAACGGAGGAGCAGGAAGGGGCGGCGGCATCGACGACGGCGCGTGGAGGAGCCATGGGTGACGGCGGCGGGTGGAGGAGTCGGGAGGGGCGGCGCCGCCGCGTGGAGGAGTGGGGATGGGCGGCGTCGGCGGGGGCGTCGGGAGTGGGGAGGGGCGGCGCCGGCGGTGGAGTCCGGAACGAGGCGGAGGCCGCGCGTCGGAGCGAGTGGAGATGCGATTTTTTTAGAAACCGACGATGCGGTTGAATGGGGAGGGCACGGTGAAGTAATAAGAAAGCGGTGGGGGCGTCCGATATTTGTGTGGCCACCGGACGTCTTGGAGTTAGCATTACCGAATTTCAAATAGTAGCTTTCTATCTCAAAAGGTTATAGTGGGTTAGCCGGAGATTTAAAACCTTGGTATCCGGGCAAATATGGAAGAGATCCTCTTTTCAGTGGAAAATTTGTAGAGACCACCCGTAACAATGGGAAAAATTAAACATCCCACTGGCCGCCCTTTGAAAATCATTTGAAGGGCCGGTCCTTGGGGTGAGCTTCCAAAAATGATTTCTAGGGGGCAGATGATGGCACGGTGTATGCCATAAAAAATGGTTCCAATTGAATATGAACTCGAATACGAATGGATAACATCTATACCATTTTCACCCCTAGTTGTGAGGCATCCGTAGTTATCAGCCACAACCTGTGCTAAGATTGTGGTGACCCTTGCAATTTGTCGGACACTCCTCGCGGTACGTGGAGGAACGAGGCACGAGGCCTAGAGGGTGAAGGTGGCAGTGTTGTTGCCGAGAATGAAGGTGGGGAGATGCACGGCGGTGACGGCGATAGATGATGCACACGAGCGGTAGAGAAAGAAAAACGCGATCGCGGTGATGCCGGCCGCCAGGAGCTGGAGGAGGAGAGTCACACAGGACCCCAGAGCGCGATGACGCTCGGTAGTGCGACAATAGGCGCACCAATTTGGCCAGGTGGGAGCAGAAGGGACATTTCGCATTGGGTATCATCAAGGTTTTAAATAGTGGTCTAAGGGGTTTAGTACGTGATTGGGGTAAAAAACAGTTAATAGTGGACTAAATGAGGCTATAGTAGACTATAGTGGCTAAATTATACATAATTTCAAACGGTCAAGCTAGCGCCCGGACGTCCGGTAGGAGGAAAAAAATCGGACGCTGACGTGGCGCAATGTGAGCCAAGTATTTCATTTCACGCGTGGGGGTTAAAAAAGAGAGAAAAATAAAAAAAGGTGACATGGCGCAACCACAACCAAGTATTCTTCTCCAACGGTACTATAGCACAGAAGAATACAACATGTAAAATTTTTGCAACATCCAAGAATAGTGTATGCAACATCAAATGATAGTATCTGCAACATAAATAGTCATCGTTTGTAACACTAGAAACAAACGCTCACGGCTCTCAGCCACGCACGCAACAGTCAAAAGAATTCCCAATGAAAATGCAACATCTGAATGAAACGCTTGCAACATGCATGTGTAACATATGCAACATCACAACATCCCAGATCTACTTTTACAATATTCACATCAAATAGCTGCAACATTCTTCTGAAACATCCGAAACACCGTGGAACGAAACCCTAGAACATCACAGATCTACTTTTGCATTATTCACATCAAGGAGTTGCAACATTTCTTTAGAACATCTGAAACACGTGAAAATGTTCTTGCAACATGGAGCAAACCTAGCCAAGAAAAGGAATACGACACCTACCTACCTCGTCGCCCCTCCCTCTGCACCGACGACGGCTCGCGCCCCCTCCCCTGCCTTGCACACGCACCATCCATGATGCGGCAGTGGAGCTCCGCGTGCTCGCCGGCGGCGGCAGGAGGAGCTGGGTGCGCACGGCCATGGCGGCCCACAACCCTCCCCTTCCTCCTCCGGTAGCCATGGGAGCGGCAGCAATGGCGCAGGATGAGCAGGGGCTGGAGCGGCGACAACGGCGGCGGCGAACGGAGGAGCAGGAAGGGGCGGCGGCATCGACGACGGCGCGTGGAGGAGCCATGGGTGACGGCGGCGGGTGGAGGAGTCGGGAGGGGCGGCGCCGCCGCGTGGAGGAGTGGGGATGGGCGGCGTCGGCGGGGGCGTCGGGAGTGGGGAGGGGCGGCGCCGGCGGTGGAGTCCGGAACGAGGCGGAGGCCGCGCGTCGGAGCGAGTGGAGATGCGATTTTTTTAGAAACCGACGATGCGGTTGAATGGGGAGGGCACGGTGAAGTAATAAGAAAGCGGTGGGGGCGTCCGATATTTGTGTGGCCACCGGACGTCTTGGAGTTAGCATTACCGAATTTCAAATAGTAGCTTTCTATCTCAAAAGGTTATAGTGGGTTAGCCGGAGATTTAAAACCTTGGTATCCGGGCAAATATGGAAGAGATCCTCTTTTCAGTGGAAAATTTGTAGAGACCACCCGTAACAATGGGAAAAATTAAACATCCCACTGGCCGCCCTTTGAAAATCATTTGAAGGGCCGGTCCTTGGGGTGAGCTTCCAAAAATGATTTCTAGGGGGCAGATGATGGCACGGTGTATGCCATAAAAAATGGTTCCAATTGAATATGAACTCGAATACGAATGGATAACATCTATACCATTTTCACCCCTAGTTGTGAGGCATCCGTAGTTATCAGCCACAACCTGTGCTAAGATTGTGGTGACCCTTGCAATTTGTCGGACACTCCTCGCGGTACGTGGAGGAACGAGGCACGAGGCGTCGAGGCTGCAAATCCTGCAATGCTGTGTATGTATAACATCACGGCCGACCGGACTTTGGTTGAGCCATATAGCCAGGCACAGCTAGGCATCGAGTAGTGTGGATATCGATAAGGTTACTCTGATTTAGAGAGCACAGGTGCCACCAGGCACGGAGTAAGACAGGGTCGAACAGATGAGCGAAATTTGTGTCAATTTCTTTCCAACAAGGAAAAGAGGTACTTTGCATATACAAACAGGTCTAGGTGATGTCGTGACTAGGTATTCCTCAGAAAGGTGCAAATCCACATGCACGCACATATATAAAAAGGTGTAAGTTAGTATTCTGCAACATAAGAAACAAGTACTAGTGAACAGAAACGAAGGATGCCTATGGAAACAGCTGCCTCTGTAACTTCTCTAATTGCTTTCATCAGAGCGGACTCTTACTCGGACCCAGATGATGACTCGTACCCAGACGATGACTGGGACCCTGATGATGCAGGCTGCGGCAGTTTTTCCCTAAGTTTTTCTGTGATAACCCCAAGACCTATGGCGGTGAAGAAACTGATGGCGAACCTCAAGTTTCTCGGATGATCCTCTGGAAAGACTGATCCAAAGAAACCTTGCACATCAGGATTGTTCAGCTTCTCTTTCAGTCGCTGTATGCCAAGACGTTTCAACAGTTCCTACATATGAAACACGTAGCTTAATATTGTTATGATGCAAGATAGAGGGCTCTGCAGTTAGAAAGCAGGGAATGTTTACAACATACCTGAAATAGAACCTTCACAAAAAATCGAGCTGATGATGCTTGTTCCTCAGTCAACCGGATGCATGCCAAAACATGCCATGGGAGTGTATCAGTCTCCAACAAATGTGCAAAAAACTTGGCAACAATACACAACTTGCAAGTTTCGAGTTGATGAGCCATCGAATATTGTTCCATGAAACATTTTTCAAAGTTCTCTTGGTATACTTTCCTCATCATGCAATACCGCTGTGCTAGCAGCCCAAAATACCGGCGGTAGATTCTCTCCTCACAGCAACACTCAAAAATTGTAGCACATAGCTCCATCTGTAGCATGAAACAAACAATTTAGATTTAGGTCATCATACTAAAGCTTTTCCTATTCCTCCTCAAAATTAGCAAAACAAAATTGCAGATTCAACATTAAACCATCAAGGGAACACAGAGACCAATAGAAAAACATTAGGAAAGCAAAAGACTTTTGAAGCAATAAGAATTTGGACCATATACAGTACACAAAAGGGATTGTTCAACATGAAGCCCTTTTGTGTACTGTATATGGTCCATATTCTTATTGCTTCAAAACAATACTAGTCCTGGCATATGGAAGCTTTGTCACCATTTTAATTGCAGGATAATTCAAGTCAAACCAACCAAATATACTGGACTATTGCCTTGTTTAAGGGATAGAAAGTTCAGTGTTCAGGCATGTGGAGACACTAATAACTTCATACAAGCATAACCATTTGTGCTATCGCACTCAATTATATAAAGTGGTGCTAGAAATTAATGCATACACTTACACATATAACCAGCTTCAGGCTGTAAAGTCACAACTAGGTGGACTGGACATGCAATGGCCAACAATTTCCAGAGGAACATGGTATCCAACCTCCACATGATGGGGAATTAAACCTTAGGTCACTTAGGCTTCACAAAACATGATTTACTAAAGCCACAACATTGGCAAACTAGGCACAATAAATAAGTCTGATATAAAGAGAAATTCAGAAAACTTAGGGCATTCACAAAAGTTCAAATCAGTGTACTACTACTAGTAGCAAGTAGCAAATACAGAACGGTGGCTGTAAACATTCACTCGTGAATGATTGAGGCTGGACAATCCTTATTCTAAAAAAAATACAGAACGATGCTTCAGAATTTGGATTTGCATCAAAAGAAAGCAGACAAGCAAGACAGTCAAGGAAAAACTTTTATCAGACAGAACTTTAATATCTACGGAGTAGTACCAAAATCAAACTATAGTGCTTACCTCTTGACCAGGCTTGACTTCAATTTTTACAAGACCAGCTTCTTCAAAATAAGCACTAGCCATAACAGTCGAACGAAGGATTCTTTTAAGAGTTAAAAAAACCAGTCTCATCTTCATTGCTCGTCTCCATCTGTTCATCTTTAGAACACTCTGGTCCTAGCATGCTTTTCTTTATGTTCTCACAGGCCTTTTCATATTCAATGAAATTTGGGTTTGCCCTGAAAAGATCTGCAATTTGAAAAAAAAAAGATCAGATCAAAAGACTGAAGATCCTTCATCCAGGAAATTCATATCATTGCAGCAAACAAAACCTTACTTAGATTGGTTTCAGCAAACAAAACCTCCCTCTCGTCGTCGGAAACCCTAGCGCGCCGCCTTCTGCGATCGCCCTCATCCCCGTCCGAAACCCTAGAGCGTCGGGGAGGGTGGTCGTCGGCACCTCCATGCATGAAGCTGTTGTCATCGGAGGGCCTGGTGCCGCAGCGCGGGCGGCGGTTGGGGCTGGGTGGGGAAGCCCTAGATCTGCGGCGGCGAGCATAGTCGTCGTCCCCGTGGCGGTGGCCATGCTGTGGCGGTGGGGTGGCTGCCATCGAGCCTCGCGCGAGAGGTTTGTGATGGCTTATGTTGGTTTTTAGTTTTCTACTCCGTATTTATCTTTGCTCAATATTTTCTGGCGAGGTCGTCGGCTCCAACTCTCCAAGTCCAAGAGATACGCACGCCTTGCGCCACCGGCATCTTGTCAGATGTTTCGCCACCGTCCGTTCACTTCCGCGCCTCCCTTTCTTTTCCTTTTCGCGGACGTGTATATAAAAAAGAAAAGCCCCTGCCTCTCAGTTTTTTATATATTTAAAACTCAATTAGATTAGATTGAGACATGCAAAGTATAGTACGGGAATTTAAGATCTTCCGTCCCAGGAATAAGATTGTAACTTCGAAGCTACCACTAAAAGCCAGCGCAGCGATTTATACAAATATGCTCAAAAATAAGATAAGAGTTCAATAATATTAATCTAAACTTCTGTTGAAGCACACACATGTGATGTGTTTATTGATGGCCCTAGGCCGATAGAAAGAAATCGCCACCGATGACGACATCAAAGATCCTCATTATCACACACGGATAGTACAGGTGGCACACCTCTCAACTGTACGATCGGGTTGTGCTTACAAGGATTAAAGGGCTTTAGTCGTAGATACAATCTAGGCTTTACCGAACTCAAACGACTGGCGCAACATCTACCAATGTTAAATCTGAGGACCAGCATCAAAGAGGTCGGCGGTCGGATCAACTCAAACATCAACAAATGCTTTGCCATTTCCCTATGCACTATGTAACAGAAGACCAAAACAATAGGGTGCAAAGTATTGCTCCCTTCTTGATGCTTTCGTGCTGCTAGCATAGAGACGAAAGGCTTATGCTTATATACGAAAGATAATAGCTATATTTGTACTAGCTAATTTATTTTTAAAATTGTGAGACAACCTCTTCATTTATTATCTACTAGCAAATATGCACGTGCGTTGCTACGGATGAATATATGCATCTTGTGGTCACACTATAATATATCTCTTTATATGTCTATTCGTAATTCTTGAAAATATGACTTGATATGTAACTTTTGATATCAGATCTCAGGTAGTCATTTTTCTTTTAGCAATATTACCCATGACGAACTGGCATGTTAATTTTAATATAATCACAATATTATCATATTTAATCTTTGTATTTCATTTTATGTTTTTTAGAGAGGATACACTATTGTAGAATTCAGTATAATCGTATATACTGCATGTACTGTAACCTTTGTATATTTCACGTCCTTAGAGCAACTCCAACAGTTTCCCAATAACAATCCCTTTCCCTATATTCCTGGTTCAAGGGGATTAAGAGTAAAAAATACCTCTACAACAGATCCCTTTTCTATTCCTCTTTCCCTATAATTTTTTTTCAATCCCCTTTACCACCCTCCCTCTCCCCTTTCTTTTCTCTATCAACTCCATCTTTTTCTCCATCCCCTTTCCTTCTTCTCCTCTCTCTCTCTCCCTCCCAACTGCCTGCCTCCTCCCCGTCGGCCGCCGCCGGGCCAAACGCCGGCCAGCCGCGTCCGGCC
>OAMR01000186.1:440468-452074 GCA_900205405.1 Echinochloa crus-galli | reverse complement strand
CGACGCGGCGGGAGCCGAACCGGAGCGCGAGGACGGCGCCGTGGCGGGCGGCGAGGCGCGCCAGGGTGCGGTGGAGGGGCTCCTTGAAGAGGTGAAGGTGGCCGATGACGGGGAGAGCCACCGGCCCCGGTGGGTCCCGGCGAGCCCCGCGCCGGAAGGCTCGCGACAGCGCGAGCAGTGGTGCTGACACTGATGACGGCGATGGTGCTCAAGCCTCAAGGTATCCATGGTGGACTCACTGAATCGATCACTCTGATAAGTGGGACTTAGGAATCGAGACAGGCTCGGTCGGGGAGGCGGGACGTTACAATTGGTATCAGAGCCGACTCTCGCGGTTTCATGGGCGCATAGGTCGCAGTTGCGTAGGCATGGTGCGCATGGCTGGTGTGGGCCCGGAGTGGTCACACAGCATGGCACATGCGCTGGCACTGGGCTCATGGACGTGGCCGGAGGGGAAGTTCCTGGCCTGGGGTTGACCGACGAGGGCGTCGGTCTTCTAAGGAGGTGAGATTGTCACAGCCTAGGGCTTAATAGAATTGATAAGAATACTCATACCAATAAGTTGCAACTTCTTTTCCGGGAGCTCATCTCGAAAGAACTTCGGGGTAACCGACCGGGAAGTTATTCTCGGTGCGCATGAGTGAGGACAAAGTGCGCGGAAAAGACGGGTGTTGGTCTGAGTCTTGCGGTCCTATATAGCAGCCAGGCGTAGACGTGCTCGGCCTGGCGGGACGTTACAATCTCAATCTAGGCTAGTGGTAGCTGTGAAGCATCTATACTTTTTATATTGTACACGAGTTAATTGAGCAACATGACGTACTGATGGAATCCGCAGGTTGAGGACTGAGTACGACAATCTGGAGTCATCAAAAAATAATTATGGGACCGTTGTGTTTGAGCCCAAACCTACCGTGCTCTCGAAGCGTTGTATACTTACACAAATACTCCATCCGTATAAATACTCCCTCCGTATAGAATTTAGATGTCGTTTTGGTTAAGATTTTAGTCAAATATTGAAATATAAATCACGGATAACTTTTAATACATTGAGTTTGGAAATGTGAAACTATATAAATAGATTTATCTAAAAAATATTTTTACAAAACTATACATATATTATTTTTTAATAAATATTTTTTTGTAAAAAACGACATTTAAATCATATACGGAAGTCCATGTCAAAGTTATATCTTGGAGACCATATCGTTGTCCAAAACGATATTTAAATCATATACGGAGGGAGCACACAATTATATAGAGTCTGTTTGGGAACTATTCTCCCGACCACATTCGGATTATTACATAAGCAGAGATTTCAAATCTATGAAACGGTTTATCATAGAAGCGAAGCGGGTATTTGTCGGGATTCTCGTTTATTTTCATAGAGAAACCGATTGTAATTGTTTCTAAACAAGACCATAATACATTTTCTTTTTTAAAAGCTTTACCATACTAGTACATTCTCCGGTCTCAGATTGTAGATGGTTCTAGTTTTTCTTACACCTATGTATATGTTATATCTATCTACAAAGACAAAACAACATAATCCGTGTTATAGAAAATGGAGGGAGTAAGCGTGATAACACTACAAGGAACTATTTATTCTGTAACATAATAATTATGTCACGAATTGCTGAAAAACTGTCACAAATGTAGCGTCTGCGACGATTTAAATTTTCGTGGTGGAATGAGCGTTATTAATTCAAGAAGATGACGTTTCTTAATAAACGTCACGGTCCGTGACGTATCGGTCCGTGACGTATCGGTCCGTGACGTATCTTGATCGTCACAGAACAGCCCGAAGCCCACTTAGCCCAGCCCAAAGCCCAGTTTTAGCGACAGAAATAAACGTCACGGATTCTGCTGACATGGATAGTGACGTGTCTGCCACATGGACGATGATGTGGCTGCTGACATGGATGATGACGTGGGTGCCTATGTGGACGATCACGCAGCTGCCTACGTGGACGATGACATGGCTTCTTACATGGCATTCATGATGACGTGGATGCTGACGTGGATATTCTGACGTTGGTGTTGACTTTCCATTCATGGGCCATTTATTAATTTTTTTTGCCTAATATTTTGGCCCATAAACATTTCGGCCCACAAATATTTCGGCCCAATGATTTATACTGATGATCATTTCAACCCATACTCATTTCAGCCCACCCTTAGCATGTTGACCCATATTCATTTCAGCCCATCAAAAGCATCACATTCAACCATTTAAGAATTCAAAAGCACATCATCTTGCATCAAAGCAAATGAAAAAAAATCTTCAGTTTCATGATTTTCACCAGGAGCACAAGCAGCTCAACAACAAGTTTAACACACAGACACAGACACACATATAGCTGAACCAGGAGCACAACCAGCAGTCGAAGAACCCAGGAAGCTCCAAGTTCTGGATGTTGTGGTGCTCCACGGTGACGCCATCCTCCATTTGCTTGCAACACCAAAAGCAAAAAATATTAGGCAGTGATCTGATAGTGCATAAATAAGCCTCTAGCAGTGTGCATAAACTAGTGCAAATAGGCTTATACACAGGTGAAATATTTCATAAGGCAAATATTTCATAATACGAATTAAACAAGGAAAACACAGTGTATATTTTGGTGATCAAGCATAGAATTAGATATTTAAGATCCATGGAAAAATTAAACAATACAGAGAGCTCCAGGTTTATATTCAAAAAATCATAAGATGCAAAGTCCCGGATATTTGACATTGAGAGAGAGAGAGAGAGCAGAACGCCGACTGACCTCCTGCGGGGAGAGCGAGATGCGCGCGGTGTTGGCAAGGCGGGGCAGGTCTCCGGCGGCTCCAATGCCCCCGCTCCTGCCCCCGCCAATGCGGGCGTCACGTGGCTGGAGGAGAGGCTAACAAATATTAGATGTTATATTAACATAAATATTTAATATGGCAGAGGAATAAGAAGGCAGATCAAAAGCATAAATATGTTTGTTTTTTATATTTGCTCTCAAAAAAGCGGGTTACTGCTCAAGGCAGCCTTCCTACACACAAGTGGTGATCATTGATCCTTGACAAATGTGACAGTACTAGCTTATCAACACAGGGTTCAGATCAAACGTTAAATGCCCAGTAACAACTATATTACCAAGAAAAGCTCATAGTATAAAGTAGCAAAATTAACAGAGATCCATCTACTGCAGTATTGAAAAGTAAGGGACAAAGCCAACACAGGTAATAAGCATACTAAGACAAAAAGGTGCTGGGCAAATAATAGATCAAAGCTGTAACAGATCAAGAACAACCCACTAGAATCCTTTGACTGTCACGTTGTCTCACTACACCGCTTTCATCATCGAGCAATTGACTAGCACGTTGTCTCACTACACAGATCCTGCACCAAGCTCCTCAGCGTGGAGCTCCTCTAGCCGCCTCCATCTGCGTTGACCCGTCTTGATCCGCCGTCGCACGACATCAGTATATGGAAATCAAATACACATCATTAGAACTTAGTAACTAGCAGCACATACTTCACTTAAGAGCTCTAACTTCCAGTTTAGCAAATTTGTACAACTACACTTGAAATTTTAATAGAAGGCCTGAAACATCATGAAATTGTCCATATGCATATATCCATGACAGGGTCAGTGAACAACTACCACGTTCCCTCACAGGAGATATTAATTACTTTTTGATAAGGAAAAATAATGCTATAACCATTCTAAACTAGCTGCATATCAATTATTTAGAAAAGTGTATACAGCTCACAAGAATCAGCATTAATCTAGAACCAGGAAACAAACCTACAAAGAACTGCAAGCTAACTAGTAACCAAGCAGATATCTAGAGCGCCACATTGTGCCCAGTACCAAACCATGGTGTATATATTTCCAAACGGTGGTGTGTTTAATTACAAATGATGGTGTACTTACATTCCCAAACCATGGTGCCGTTTATGTTTCCAACTCATGGTATCTCCTCCCTAATCATACTTATATCAGGGACAAGTATATAAAATGAAATTATGCCATTGCCACAAAGTTACGTGACAGACAAGTAGTAAAGCAATGCACCAATAAGCAGAATGCAGATGGACTCTCTATCTTGTCACTATCGGTGCCAACAGAACAGAGAGATGGCAAAGATAATATGGAAACAGAAAAGAAATCACTACACGAAAGCTAAGGATGAGGCATATGTATAACATGAAGATAATTCATGTATTAAGCAATTGCTACTACACTAACCAGCAAATTGAGTTCTGCACAGATATTTTACTACTACAGACCAAGAAAACACAGATCCAACAGTTCTAGCTGTTAGCAAACTCGTGAGAACAACGATCCAGGTACCAATTCCTACTGCTACTAGCACCAAATCCCAAATTCCACAATCACAAAAGCAAAAGAAGGGCTCACCCATCTCAGGCTCCCAATTGCACACCAGATCCGTCGAGTTGAAGCTTCACCGGTGCCCTCCCCTGCGCACACAGAGAGAGAACAGTAGGAGAAAGGCGAATTCCCGAAACCCTCGAGTGAATTTCAACGTGCCGCCGGCTAGCCTCGTCGGGGTGGGGGCCTCCGGATCAGCAGCGGCGGGCTCGGGTGGGCTAGGGTTTGGTGGAGCGGCGGCGGTGGCGGGGACCCTCCCCTCCCCTCCCCTACGCCTGGGCCTGCCTGCCGAGCCACCCCGCTTCACGCTCCACCGCCGTGACTCCGTCTTTGTGTTCTCAATGAGTGGAGTAGGTGGAGGGAGGCGGCGTCGGAGATCTGGGGAGGAGGAGGTCGATGGAAGGCGGATCCGAGCTCTGGGAGGGGGAGGAAGCTCGGCGGCAGGCTGTAGGAGAGAAGGAGCGAGCGGGCGATATGGAGGCAGAGAGGGGAATGGGAGGAGCTAGGGTTCCACCCAATTTTATACCATGGAGACGCGACTGGAGCCATCGGATCAGCGATGGACGGCCGCAAATTGATGGGCCATTTGGGCCAAACAGGCCTTGTTTCATTGTTTCACATTTTTCCTTTTCTTTTTCTTTTTATTGCATTATTGTGAAGTAGCACATAAAAGAAATTATCTTATATATATCAACTCATTTTTTATATGTAATAGACTACATATGAGTTGTCTTCTAGGAGTTTAAAAAATTTTCAAGTAGATTTGTTATTTTTTACAATTTAAATGAATTTCTATGTGTTTACCGAAAGTAATTCAAAAGTGACCTATATGTACCTCTAACAAGATTCAAAAAAATTCTAAAAATCTATATTTAGACGCCTATGGTCCATTCTAGCCCACATCTGCAATATGACGAAAAATTCAATTGACTTATAGGAAAATTTAAACTTCTACTAGTCACCTTATTATAAAATAATGATAATAATACCAAAAACTTCTCCGAAAATTCTGAAAATTGGCATGGAGTCACTTTATGGATGTTTACACTTGACATAAAACTGTCATTGGGTTCCATGAAAAAGGAGTTTACATTGTTTACAAATTGAAAGAACTCTCATATAGTTTCCCTACAATTGAAATCAAACTTTGAGATTTGAACAACTAATAACATGATTGAACTCCTATGCACCTAAAGTTTTGACACAACCTCAGGTTCACTATAATATCATGAAATGTGAAGTTCAATAAGCAATTGTTATAAAAAACTATAAATTCAAATTCAAGTTCAAACTAAATTTAGAGAAGTTTTACGGAAACTTAATTTTTCTACTAAATCTAGAGCTCAAATCAAAAACCTTTCAACATGAAAGTTGTAGAATCTTTAATTCTAAGAAACTTCTGGTTTGGCCAATCTTCGAGTTTATATATGTTTTTCTCTTCAAATCTCGGTCAAACGTCGTTTGACCCCGGGTCAACTCTCCTAAATTTATTTTACTACATAAACCACAGCTCAATTCAAAAATCGCCCAATATGAAAGTTGTAGGGTTTTAAATTCTAAGAAACTTTTGTTTTGGTCAAAATTTGAGTTTCAACATAAAAATTCGAGTTTTTCTTTTTCTTTTTTCATTTTATCGCACCATTGTAAAAGAACACATAAAAATAACTATCATATATACACCAATACATTTTTATATACAATAGACTACATATAAGTTGTCATGTAGGAGTTTCAAGAATTTTTAAGTAGATTTTCTATTTTCTACCATTTAAATGAATTTCTGCGTGTTTACCGAAAGTAATTCAAAACTGACCTGTATGTACCTCTAATAAGATTTAAAAAAAATCCTAAAAAACTATATTTAGGCCCTTATGGTCCATTCTATCCCACATCTGAGATATTGACGAAAAATTAAATTGACTTATAGGGAAAATTCATACTTCTACTAGTCACCTTATTATAAAATAATGATAATAATACCAAAAACTTCTTTAAAAATTCTGAAAATTTGCATGGAGTCATTTTATGGATGTTTACACTTGACATAAAACTTCCATTAGGTTCCATGAAAAAAGAGTATACATTGTTCATTAGCTTGTTCTCTCACATTGTTTCATACAACTAAACTCAAACTTTGAAATTCCATACAACTCAAGTGTTATATTACTCATATACACTTACAAATTGGACACACCCTCACATTTAGTATAATATTAGCAAAAATATGAAGTTATGTTACATTTTTATGCAAAAATATCTTTTATTTATTCTCTTTCGGTTCAAGAGAAGAAGCTATATAAAAAAGATAAATGAAATAGAAATTAATATGGAAAGGAATGATATTACATGAAAGATCATGATTTTACAAAAAATCAGAAAAAAGAACCAATGAATTTGGAGTTACTATGACCGAGCAACACCAGTTTCAATTTTTAATTGTAGATTAAAAAGAAAAACGATGGGGAAGACGGGCTTAGCGTGCGCCACGTGGTCCCGGCGAAGCAACTCGACCATCCCAGTGCTGCCACGTGGTCCCGAAACTCCATAGGTACACATATAAAGCAAACTATCATCGAACTATCACAGTTACCAAAGTGGTGTAGTGGTAGGAGTTGTGCTCTCCCGTCTCCAAGGTCCGAGGTTCGAAGCCTGTGTTCGCCCTTTTTATTTTGCTGTCTGCTCTTTTTTTTTAACCACCGTGCAGCCCAGCAAGCGCGCGGCCCAACCAGCGAGCCAGGAGTGCGCGCGCGGCCCAGCAAGCGAGCGAGCCAGGAGGAACAGCGTGAGGCCCAGTACTCCTGTGGTTAGATTTCAATACAAAAATAGTCCAACTGTAAGGCAAAGCAATAGTTGTGAAGTAGTCTAGTGGTACATTGTTATAGATTGGAGACTAAGGGATTGAGTTCAAGCCACGCTTTGCCTATTTTTTTGACATTTTTCTTAATTTTCTCCATTCATAAATATGACTAATTTTTATTTGTTGGTCGCGGATGTGGTCGGGTGACTGGGCGTGCGGATGCGTCTGGGTGACGTGACACGGTGACTGGGCGTGGATGGGTCGTGTGACGTGGATGTATTTGTTTGCAATAAATTAAATTTGTTACTAATACAAATAGAACCTAATGCATCGTGTAGTGGTAGGATGTTTTATTTATAGAACTCAACACCACGGTTTGAACCCTCGCATGGTGTAAATTTTTTATTTTTTCATATGGGAAATGACAATTTTTTTAATTTATGTTCGTGACGTATTTGTATAAACGTTGCAGTGTTTTGTGCCGAACCGTGACAAAAATAAAAAAACCGTTACAATTATCTGGCCTTAGAGCAAAATGGTAACGTTTTTGAAACCGTCGCAAGGATTTTGTCGCAATTTTCTGGGCTTCTCTGGGCTTTCTGGGCTCAAGACAAAATAGTGACGTTTTCTGAAACTGTCGCCACGAGATCGTCACAGATTAAATAGTTTCTTGTAGTGTAAAAGTGTGAGGCAGAGAAACTTTGAATAAATAGTATCGTCATCTTCGATGTGTTTGCAAAACAAAATTTTAGTTTGGCTCTCCTTGAGAGAGATTGACGATTGATGGCAGCTATGAGAATTGAGAGTTTTTATTGTGTGTGCACGACTATAGTCGACAGATTTGGAAAGTGGTCTACATCAAGCTGTTTTATGGCTACGATCGCTGGAGACCCATGGAAAGTTTGATCGTGATATAGAATTTTGGGATGGCATTTGACATTCTTACAGGGAAGTAATATCCGGTAACAGACTTTAAATTTGCTTAAGGTCGTCATTTGAAATTCTCAATGAATTTGGAGATAAAGTTGAGCAAACTCTGTCTGAACTCCGGCCTAAGGTGGGTTTTAACTCATTTGAATTTTTGGCTGGTTTTCTTTTGAAAATTTGGGCATCTTCCGGTCATTTTTTAGGAAAGTGCATAAAGGCTATATTGTTCCATTTTAAAATGTCTACAACTATTATATTGGCCAATTTGAAGTTCTTATGTAAAAAATGTTTTTTATTGGCTTCTCAAGGAACAACACCTAAAAGAGAAATAACTCTTATGTTGATTTTGATCCTTTGACTTGAGTTGCACAAATTCTCTATCATATTTTCAAGTTTGTGTGAGACAATCAAACAGAATCACTTTCAACTATATAATCGCTTCTCTCAGAGAATTAGTTCTTGAAACGAACCGGATTCTCAACGACGAGAATCCGACTCCCCGTGCCCTCGAGATAGTCCAAGGAATAGCAGCTATCTCGTACAGAACTCATTTCAGTTAAATATCACATCCACACATCGATAAAGATCCATTACATGACATAAATAAACATAGCGGTCTGATACAAGCCCTCTGGACTAAAACGACAATAAGAAACAGCTACGAAGCGGTAGCTAGATCATCAGGGTCCACTGTCCATAGGCAGCCTTGAGCGTAGCGCGCTACCCTCAGTCGCACCATCCGTCTTGGTTGAACGCGTGGTTCGGGTCGTCACCTGGGTACCCAAAGTCTGTCCCCAAGGAATGGGATAGGTTCACGTCACGAACCATATATGATGCAAGCTTTATAGTGGCCTAAACTAGTATATAAAAGTTTTCAAGGATTAAGATGGGGGTTTCCTATGCGAGCAGCAGCGATAACCCAAGTTCATCTCATCACCAACACATTTCCTCACCAGAGAGATCACACTCCCCAAATCTCACCATCAGCCTCACATCCACATTGGGCTCATCCTGTCATCACAGGTTCCCGTAATATCATCCACCAACACCTTTCACACATCTAGTCGATTCGGTGAGTTCCCTCCCCACCTTGTCTCATCAACAACGCTGGACCTATCTCTCACAACCCAATTCAAGGATGAGGTAAGAAAGCAGAATCTCATGCCAGTCTAAACGAATCAGAAGCAGGTCGTCAGTAACCGTGGACACGGCTATACGTATAGTTTACACTCTGCAGGTTTACACTGTGCAGAGGTTGCACTTCAGACCTTGATGTCACCTAGAGGGGGGGGGGGTGAATAGGTGAATCTGCACTTAACAAAACTTTTTCACAAAATCAGTACCCAAACCGGTCAGACCGGTTTGGGGCAGAGACACACAATAATGCAAATTAACTCCCCCACGAGTTCTAGCACAAACCAAACTTGTTTTGTAGCTCCAGTAGATGATTTTTAGCAAGTTCACAAAGCCCATGCACACAAGTAGAGCACAACCAAGTAGATCGAAGCGGAAGTAAATGTAAATGCTAGAATTGAACTTGTGAGGCAAACCAAATGAGAGACGCGATGATTTGTTTCCCGAAGTTCGGATTCACCAATGCCACCAAGGCCGTCACTAAGACAAGGTGAATCCTACTCTCTGTTGAGGGCCTACGAAAGGCGGGCTTATCCACTCCAAGCCACTTTCCTCGGTTCCACTAACTTGTGACCCTTTTCCACGAAGGAGGCAAGGCCAGCCTATACAAACAATCCGTGGCTCATCACAAACACGGTAGCTCACCGGCGACACCTAGCCGTCTAGGAGGCTTCACCTCCAAGAGTAACAAATGCTTCAAGTTGATGCTAGACTTCACCGGAAGTGCTCAAGCTAAGGATTCAATCTTTGCTGTTGCAATTAGCTCTATCAAGCTTTCTCTAGCTCATACACAAAGCATCCCTCAACCCAAATCCAAAGATATGAACTAAATCAATCAACTCTCACAAAGAGAGGTTTGGGGAGAGCTTGCTGGTGCTTGGGATGGCTCTAGGCGTGCAAGGAAGGCAAATGAACCAGCAGCCCTCAAAGGAGAGGGCCAAGGGGTATAAATACCCTACTCCACAAAACTAGCCGATATACCCGTGGAAAACCAGTCAGACCGGTTTCCTAAATCGGTCAGACCGATTTTCAAACCAAAGTAGCCATTGAGCCTGTCAGATGCCAAACCGGTTGGGTCGAGGCAGCACACTAAGTTCCCAAGGTATTTTTCTCTCAAGGCTATCTCCCATGGGTTGACCTATGAGCACTTTTGGTGTCATCACACAACTAATGTTGCATCCCTCTTGATAGTACGACATTCCTAAAACTCAAGAAAATAAATAGCAAATAAATCTTCCACTTGAGCTTCAATGTCTTGATTGTTTCCATACTTGATCATTCTCAACTTTGAGGGCTCACAACACTTCTTTATAGCTGAGCAAATCCAATCTTGAGCTAGGCTTAGAATTTCCATGTGTATGGACCAATTCATAAGCCATTCCAATATATGATGTAGAGAGAATTAGATGCGTTGCATAGCTTCACTCATAAGGCTTGATTAGTGCATAGAGACTAAACCATGATGCTAGTCTTCACCCTAGCAAAGTTCCTCGGTCACAAGACCAACTTGCCCTTCTCTTTGCTTGGTACCTGTACACTCCCATCTAGCTTAACCCTTTCACCATATCTAGCCACTTGAGCTCCACTTTGTATTGCATCATCATGAAATCCATATTGAAATCCATTGCTTTGATTAATCTTGATATAAATCCGATATCATCTTCTATGTTGTCTTTGGTAAATAACTTGTCCATAGTTTTTCATGCACTTGAGACCATATACTAACCATATAATCATGTCCCATTTTGATTGTAAACCATTGCCATGGAACAAGAGCAAAGAATTCCTTATTTCTTAATTAATTTGTCCCAATACCTTTTGACAAGCATCTTCTAGATAAGACCAATGTTGGCGGTCGTTACAGCCCAAATCCGACCACCATTACTCGGGAATAAATGAGGTTATGTGCAACATTCCATGTACTTAGGTTTTATTTCTAATAATGTTCCACGAGTTTTGGTGAGTGTCACTTGTGCAGGTACAACTACAACAAATACACGCTATTGGGGCCGAAAATGACTGAATCGGCCGAGCACCAGAGGCGGTGCTGGGGAGGCCGGCCACGGGCCAGGCCCAGTTCGGCCGAACTGGAGCCTTCGGCCGAACCGCCCCCAGCACCTGAACCGACCCCAGGGGCTGCATCTTGGCCCTTGGTGGCCGAGGCGGTGGATCGGACGTTCGGCCGAACGCCAGGGTTCGGCCGAACCGACCCCGTCGGCCGAAACGACCGCAACCGCCACCAGCCTCCCTTGGCGGTTACTCCAACCCAAACCGACCCTGGACTCCTATAAATGCAGTGCTACACCTCTCATTCAACACTCACCAAGCCAAGGAGCTCATTTCCACTTCCTGTCTCTTATACACATCTAGATGTGTATAAGAGA
>OAMR01000186.1:337107-384079 GCA_900205405.1 Echinochloa crus-galli | reverse complement strand
ATATATATATATATATATATATATAATATATATATATATTATAATATATATATATAATATATATATATATATATATATATAATATATATATATATATATATATATATATAGGTCTTGATCCATGTAGATTTTTTTTCTTTTCTCTCATACTTTAATTTATATATGAGATTTAACTGGTCCTAATCCATGTAGATTTATTTTTTCTTTTCTCTCATGCTTTAATTTAATTCCAGCGTATCGTGCTTGTACTTGGTCTCTATACTTGGTCTCTACGTAATTATGGAAAGAGACACATGAGGCCCACCCGTCGGCATTGTGAGAGGAAAGGACCAAGCAATCCTTGCTTAGGGACGTGAGACCCACCTGTCGGCAATGTGGGAGGAAAAGACCAAACAATCTTTGCTTTAGTATTAGGTAGAGATACACTACCTTAATCGCAGCTAGGACATCCTAGCCTAAATAGCAAAATGTAAAGTCATGCATCTTATTGAACCAACATTTCATGGAGCAACGACTAAAGTGCCTGCAGTAGAGGCACTGTCCAACGAGCAGCAACAGCAAGATCGAGCTAACACACCGAGCAAGCAAAATCATGAGATCGACACACCGCGGCTAGTAGCACAAAGAAACATACTTATAGAGCAAGCCGTCGGACCAGTTAGGATGCCGTGCTGTGACGGACAGCAAGGCCCCAGGCACTGGATAGCCGGCACGCACGTACCTATGACCTATCTTTGCTTCTAACTGTTGTTGCGCCGGTGCACGGGAGGGCAAGGTGCGTGTGCGACAGATATATTACGTGCGTAGGTACAATATTTATTAACAAACAACTTGGGCCTAGTTGGAGTCGGATTCCACTTGGGCGTTTCGCCGCTGCCTTTTCTAAAACGCCGAAGAGGCAGATATATACATGGTGGAAGGACCAGAAATTTATTTTAAAAAAATATGAGGGGGTTTTCATAAAATTATGACGTACCGCTGAATCAATCCTTGCTTTATAATTAGGTAGATATATATATATTCTAATACGTGTATTCTAATGCGTATTCGGTCGACTCTATATTCATATTAGCTGAACATTTAATCAAAATAGAAGACATATATATTAAAAAATAGATATCCATGTCAACTCGAGTTATATATTATAACTATATTTTCTACTTAAGATCGACGACTTGATGAACTGTCTGGCACGTCCTCCAGTGGCACATGGAATTCTTCTCGGGGATCGACGGCCTCGTCCCAGATCCATGAGCTGTTCTGCAATTGCATCAATTCTTTCCATCTCTAGACTCTCTTTCTGCAACCTCAACATCTATAATTTATAAATAATTGAAAGATATTACATCCGCAGAATTGGAGACAATAATTGTGCATCTAATAATCATGGAAATGTGTTTATTATTGCGTACCATAATATCATGCTGAGTAATCGTTTTGTGTGTCCAATTCCACATGTAATCGCAAACATAGTATGCATATAAATTATTTCCCTGCCCCTGTTTGCGACACTGTCGAACAAAAGAAATTATGTAAAATTCATATAATAGATTAGCCGAGGCCTATATGTACAAATTACTTGCTTACCGAAAGCCAGTCTTGCATGTGAGTGTTTCGTGTTGGATACATGGGCGGTCTGTGTTGGCACTTCTTACGATCCAATATCAGAATTGAGAATCCCGGTACTGGATGTAAGGAGTGTTCAGTAGTTTTCCTTATGGCTTAGTAAAATATAGAAATATTCTGCAAGCGCACAGAATCACCGCTGTAGCACTTCACCTGGGAGTATCCCGAGGTATCGTAATTTATATTTCCGCAGGGAAGCTTAGGCAAGAATACTAGTGAACAGATATTTGAGACTATCAGAGAAGGGTACACGACTAGACAAGACAGGGGATAAACGGTATTGGATAGGAGTGGATATACCGGACACACAGCTCAAGGGGGCTCGGATAGATGGATGAACTTCCCTCTCCTTGATTTATTTTTCGAGAACATGGGCTATCTTTTATTCTCATATTTTTTCCATGCCACTTGCATGCTTTCTTTTTCTCTTTCTTTTTGCCATGCTCTTTGGCATGCTTTTCTTTTTCTTTTCTTTTTTTTTGCCATGCTTCTTTGGCATGCTTTTCTTTTTGCATAGCCCATGTCTCTATCAAGAATTTTTGGAGAGGAAAATCATAGAACATGGAGCATTTTATTTTTTGGATGAATGATGGAAATCTGGTTGCTAACTCCCAGTGTAGGAATTGCAAGTGAGAGGTGGTGTATGTACGTGGATCTCGATCTCTAAGAATATGAAAGCCTCACTCAAAGGTCGCAACAATTTGACAAAGCTCACTAAGATGACAAGCAGCATATGAGTAGAAATTTTCAACTAAGCTTATCATATGGCTCTGGTAGGTCCTTTGACCACTGAGGAACTTGTTTCATTTTGAAAGCATAAATCTCCGAGATTTTCCCTGTACTAAGAGCAGAAATAGAACTTAACCAAATTCTCACTATATCAATCCCCACAACAACTTAGACTTGGAATAAAGCATGTGCTCCCACAAGGTTTTCAGGTTCATTATTACTCATGCCAAATAACTCAAGCATAATTAAGCAACTAGTTGCAACAAAGTACTTGTAAAATTAATGGCACAGCAACTATTCATCATTTCCAAGGTGAGAGGCATATGTTTCATTCCATGCATAGTTGGGAGTTACTTTATTCATGGGAAATATTTTTTGGTATTTTCATTTTTTTAATGCAAACTAAACATGAAGGGAAAGGGAATTGCAATTGGGTGATCAAAGTGCTGGGTAAATCAGAACATACCTGAATGGGGGTCCTTCCCCAAGCTTGGACTTCTCACTGGTAGGGATGAAATCTTGACAGGTACTGCCTCAACTGGTCCGCTTGCTCGTGGACGTCGTGCTTGATGGACGCTACCATCCCGCTATCTCTTGATGGTATTGAGAATGGCGGGCTAGTGTGTCTTGGATCTCTCGGGTGCGGTCGTCGATGAGCTCGACTCGGTCGGAGATGTAGGACAGCTCCCGACCGTAGTCGAAGCGTGCGGATTGTGAGTATCCGGGGTAGTATGGCTGGGAGGTATGGTCGTACCCCCCTGCATACCGACTCCCGGACCACTCAGAGTCCGTGTCCTGGCCGTAGTCCTAGCGTCCTGAGGTGAAGTAGTTTGGTTCCTGGTGTTGCCCGGAACCTCCTGCTCCGGACGTCCCAGCACCGGTGTACATGTCGTAGGTGGCCTCAAAAGCGGAAGTGTGTCGGTGCGGCATCTGAGGTGCATCTTCCGGATCCTGTGAGGTGGCGAGCCCAGCATCACACCTGGCTCGTCCCCTCGTGACTGGTCCGTCACATGCAACGCTATGCCGAGCGGGCTCTCTCCAAGGTGTAGAATCGTCCGACTCGGTCCTCAACTGAAGAGTTAGTTTCGGCGTGGTATACAACTTTAGTGCTGCACAAGGCAAAGGCACTTCAGTTGTATGACCACGATAAATCATATCTAGCGTTGCGTCAGGCGTCCGCCGTATCATGTGGGCTTGCACGAAGTGCTCGGCATCCACGACGGAGCGCGTTGTCTCGATGTACGTGAGCCGGGCGCCCTGAAGAACGCCCAGATGGTTAGCGAGGCGAGTGACTAGAGAAGTCATTGCCATGCTACCCACACGAGAAATATGAGACAGCCAGTGACCAACCATGTCCTTTACAGGCGAATAGGGAATTTGCTTGACCATGGCAAAAAGAACCTGCAACTCATTAGTGTTAACACGGCGCAAATCTGCCCGGGGGAATACCGTCATAGACACCCAACGATGCATGAAATGCAAAGTGGGGTTATAGATACTATTTGTGCGAGGTGCATGACAGTTGGTATTCCCTGAAATCTTTTTCCAAAATGCAACCCGATCAAATCTTTTTAGTGCCTTGTTCGGGTCTAAGGAACAACGGCTAGAAAATCCGAGACCCGAACTGAAATCCCTCCAAGAGCAAAAGAACTCTTGGTTGAAAAACCGAAAGCGAATCCCCCCAGTTTCCGAAACTAGAGTAGCAAGAAACTCGAGGGTGAGCAGGTACGAACCTTCTTCGTTGATGTGCTAGAAGTTCTCCCAGCCAATGGCCTGGAAGACTTTTGCGAATTCTTCATCCATACCCGTGTCCCTGAGCAAGTCCTGCTCAAAAACACGGGTGTGCTCGAACTCCTTCAGCCGAAGCTCGTTGAAGGTGTTCTGCTCCCGCTCGGTCATGAGGTTGATGTCGTTGATGCTCAGGAGCTGCCTGACCGGGGGTGTGGCATGGCCCCTTCCCGAGCCGGCTGCTTCGTGCTCGTCCGTGTCCATACGGCTCGAGCCTCGGGAAGGGGCTGGGGAACTCCCAGCATCGTCCGAGCGGCGGCTAAGCCGGGTGGAACGACGGAGTGCGGTGATGAGCTTCGACATGTCTCCTGCAAAACGTTAGTGCAACAACAACTACCCGAAGGACTGAATATATATGTTTAGCACAAGGAAATCAAGTCAGTCGTCCGAGATAGTTAGTCGTTCTTGCGGGGATGAAAACCACCACAAAAGGTTAGTCGTTCTTGTGGGTGTCGGTGACCACCACAAAATCCTCCAAAAGAAATTCAGCACAAGGATCACACAAAGCAAATATTTTTGGGATTTTTCTAGAGATGCAAGTGAACTAAACTTGATCAAGGACTTTGGAAAGAGCTTGAATAAGCACTAGAGTAAAGAAATGAGAGAGAGAGAGCTTCTGGAGAAAAATTTTCTGAGTGAAGAAGTGTGTGAGAGGCAAGCAAGCTCTCACCAGCATTTATAGGCCGGGGGAGGGGCATGCCCTGGTTCGGCCGAACCAGGCATGTGTGGCCTGGCCACTCCCCTCTGAGTGGAACACTCCCCCTTGCTTAGATTCCACGAAATTTTGTGTGGCCAACAATTTCCAAGGCCATGTGAGTGTTTTTTAGTGGTAGGTAAGATGCAAACTTGACATGACCAAAGTTGGTTTTAGTGGAGTCATCCCCATGCTGCCATGTTTTGTGATAATTGGTGAGTGTGCAGCCATTTTAGTGGGGTAGACATGTTTGTTGCTGGTTGGTGGTGATGGTAAATAAATGGAGATGTTCTAGAAGGGATGAAAATGATAAAAGTTACCAATTACATCCACCATAGGTAAAAATTCAGCATATGACCATTTATTTAAACCATGCTTGCAAAATTTTCTCTCTCAAATTTTACTCTAGTGGTTCATTTTATTTTAAAAGGGAAACATGCAAATGCAATTTTGGGAATAAAAATATTGGAAGGGAAATATGGGATACATACTGGTTATCCTCGAGGCGAGAGCTCAGCTTTTAAGTCCGCGAGCGGGACTTCTCCTGTCTTCAGTTACTTTTGTCATCGTCCGGTCCCGGAGTGGATGACTCGGACGATGCAAACTTCTTCCGCCACATTTTCTTGTTCTTCTTCTTTGGTGTTGGTGGCGGTGGGATCGGCGTCTCCAGAGAATTTTGTGGCTCGGATGCAACCACATTGACCTGCTCTAGGTTAGTGAATTCTTGAACTGGTTCAGTACATACCTGAGAGCATTTCTCTAGCCTGGGCTTGAATGCAAACTTCTCTTCCTTGCCATTAATATTCAGGGTGATTTCTCCGGCTCCTACGCCGATGTTGGCGTTGGCGGTGCTCAAGAATGGCCTTCCGAGAATGAGGGGCGTCCTTGTGTCGACCTCCATGTCAAGCACAACGAAATCCACGGGGACAAAGAACTCCCGGATTTTCACCGGAATGTCCTCAGCTATCCTCGCGGGATGGCGGATTGACTGGTCCGCCAGCTGCAAATACATAGTCATAGGGGACAGGGAAGAATGATTGAGTTTATCGTACACTACCTTGGCATGACGCTGACACTTGCTCCAAGGTCACACAGAGCTTGACTGAATTGTTGATCGCCGATTGAGCACGTGATGGTGGGACATCCTGGGTCCTTCTTCTTCTCTGGAAAATTATTCAAAATAGCTGCGCTGCAAGCTTCGGTCAGCTTTATTACCTCGGTGGTCGGCAGGGCTCGTTTATGGTTGAGGATGTCTTTCAAGTACTTGGCGTATGTGGGAACCTGCATAGCCTCAAGTAATGGAATATTGACATATAATTTACGAATTATCTCAACGGACTTGCTGAATTGTTCGTCCACCGTTGGCTTGTGGGATCTTCTGGGGAATGGAAGCACAGCAGGATCGTAGAATTCATGAGGGGCCATCTTCGTCTCCTTCTGAGAGCTATTCTTCTGTGGTTCGGCTGCGGCCTCCTCATCTTCGCTATCACTGTCTGTGGTGACTGCTTTCTTACCTACATCGTTAGGATATAGCGGGTCCCGAGTGGTCTTACCCCCTCTCATGGTGACTGCTTTAACCTTTTCACGAGAAAAGCTCCCCGCTACAGATGACGGTAAAGAAGCAGCTAACTGAGCAATTTGAGTTTCTATCATTTTGTTGAAGCTCAGTTGATTTTTCATAGCAGAAGAGAATGATTTCATCCTAGAGTCTATGCTTTCTAGAGTTTTATCATTAGCAATGAGCTTTTTATTAATATTTTCCGTTATTTTTATCTGGCCAAACACAAGATCTCTAAGAGACGGCTGATTATTGAAATTGCTGGAATTGTAATTGTTACCTTGCTGAGGCCTCTCGAAAGGGAGGTTTGGGCGCGAATTCCAGCCTTGATTGCCGTAGTTGTTCGTTCGGTACCCGTTGTTGTTGGAGTTGTTGACGTAGTGGGCATCTTCTCGCGTTTCGGGGCAGTCATTCCCCGAATGGCCAGTGTTACCACAGACTTCACAGGTCATGCAAGCGTCCATGGCTTGCACCGTTTCTTGAGCAGGGGCCTCCAGCTTCTTCATCAGGAGGTCCATCTTGGCAGCGAGCATGTCCAGAGCTTCAACTTGGTGAACTCCTCGGGTATTTCATATTTTAACTGCTGGAAGCTAGCAATTTTGTTCCAGAGGGCGTTGGTTTTCCCAACGGGAAATAATTTTAGCAAGAAAGCGCTAGTGCATTTATCCCAGGTGTCTATAGCTTCGCGGTTAGCATAAAACCATTGTTTTGCCTTGCCTAGTAATGAGAATGGAAATAAACGAAGGCGAATGGCATCGATGCTTACCCCGCGAATGGTGAAGGTGTTGCAAATTTCCAGGAAATGCTGGAGATGGGCATTGGCATCTTCATGAGGCTTGCCGCAGAACGGACTAGCCTGGACCATGTTGATGAGGGCTGGCTTGAGCTCGAAGTTGCCATCTTCGACTGGCGGAGCTGGTCCGACACGCACATTCTCGCTCGATGGAGCGGAGAACTCACGGATCGTCTTGGATGCCATCCTCGATGTGGCCTTGTCAACGACGGAAAGGACTGGGTTCGTCGGAAGGAGTTGCTTCTGAGGAGGTACAACACGGGGTCGCACTTTCCTCACAAGTGACTCCGGATTTTCTTGGAAGTTTGACAGTAGTTGGAAACCAGTCATGCACTGTTCTGTTCCACAAAGACCAACGAACAGAGCAAGGATAAACCCACTTGAGTAGCGGTACTCAACTAAGATAGCTCAAGATAAAAATTCAAAAGTAATCTAGCCAAATGCTTCCCCGGCAACGGCACCAGAAATGCTTGTTGGCACTTCTTACGATCCAATATCAGAATTGGGGAATCCCGGTACTGGATGCAAGAAGTGTTCAGTGGTTTTCCTTATGGCTTAGTAAAATATAGAAATATTCTGCAAGCGCACAGAATCACCGCTGTAGCACTTCACCTGGGAGTATCCCGAGGTATCGTAATTTATATTTCCGCAGGGAAGCTTTGGCAAGACTACTAGTGAACAGATATTCGAGACTATCCGAGAAAGGTACACGACTAGACAAGACAGGGGATAAATGGTATTGGATAAGAGTGGATATACCGGACAGACAGCTCAAGGGGGACTCGGATAGATGAGAGAAGGTATAGATAGTAGGGAGGACAATGAGAAGAGATAAAGGATTCCTGGGGACTCTATCTATCTAGGCCAAGTGGTTAGAGATATAGCGGCTAAAGAGCCAGCACTAGTAGGTCTGGAATAAGTCTATTGCCTTCCTTGGGGACTACAGGGTCTCCGACACGCAGAAAGGGATAAGAAGGGGTGCCGACTACCCTGAACCTTGGGTCCTAGGACACCGTAACTAACGTGATGGACTATAAAGACCGAAAGGGCTGTCACCACCTCCCGGCTACCACCTCCGTTGCGACGGGCAGAAACTAAGGCTACTGACAAGTCTAGGAACCACTCCTACACAGATCAATAACTACTCACTTCGCTAGCAGAAGCAAGCACCCTCGTTACTACTCTTAGTGACAATCCACCTCAAGCAGTAAGCAAGACCGAAGAACCAATCTCAAGTGCAGGTATGCATTGTCTGAGTCCATTTTGTATCCAGAAGAGATACGGGTTGTCCCAATGGTGATGTCTGTTCTCGTAAACCAATATTTTCCTATTTTCACCTGGTGGACGACTCCGGAACCTCCGAGGCACAGCTCGACTCGACTCTAACTCCCAACTAAACTATCCTAACTCTACTAGAAAGAAATGAAGTGGAAGAGCTCCTTGGCTTGAGTGGTGTGTGTTACAAGAGTGATACACTATCCTATTTATAGTGGTTGATGATGGTTTCACCAGGGTAACCGCCAAGGCATCCAGGGAATCTTCTCCCTTGATTCGGGCGAAGTTTGGCCGAACGTAGGATCCACCGCCACGAGCACCTACGGCCTTGATCTCCCCCTGGGGTCGGTTCCACGCACTGGGGGCGGTTCGGCCGAAGCTAGGGGTTCGTCCGAACTGGGCCTGGCCCCTGGCCGGCCTCCCCAGCACCGCCTCTGGTGCATGGACCCCCTGGGCCTCTCCCTTGCTGCTTGGATTTGTGTTGATTCGGCCCAGGATGACTTGGCACGGCTCGGGATGAGTTGGCGGTCGTCCTACGTGGCTTACACGGTCATTGGATGACGTGGACGGCTCCCGCTGGCCAGTATGGCTAAGGGGGATAACCGGCCGAACATGTCGTTCGGTTGTTTCTGTCATTTCTGACCCCAATAGCATGTATTTCGTAATATTGTACCTGCACAAGTGACACTCACCAAAACTCGTGGAACTTTATTAGAAATAAACCTAAGTACATAGAATGTTGCATATAACCTCATTTATTCCCGAGTATTGGTGGTCGGATTTGGGCTATAACGACCGCCAACAGTCTGCACGAAATTGAGTCCACGCCCTGCGACCAAAAAAATTGAGTTAAGTCATTGCGAGTGTAACAGATGAATTAATTAGAGAAAAATATACGTCACCTTGTCATCATGTCCATGATGTTCTGTAATTGTTCTATTGGAGTCTTCAACAAATCAAAGACGTTGACGATACCCCGGTTAGGACACACTATGAGTAGGAGTCAGTGGAATCTATATACACGTATACATTATAATCAGAAATGAAATATTGCATAGACACTATAATTAAGTAGAAGCGTGTATATATACTCACTCGATGTTGAATGGTATTAGTATGGCATCGCAATAATGTTGTTTATTAAGATACTTGTATAGGTTTTCATATGTTTCCTCTGGATTAACCACTATCATATCTTCACTTATCCTTCTCGGGTCCACAAAACCAACGTCATATATGCTTCTCTCCGACATTTTTGAATCAACATTCTGCATATGTTAAGCAATAAATAAAGGCCGCGTCAGCATAAATTACAATTGTTTTCAAAGTGTGAATTGTAAACGGGAACAAAGTACTTACAGTGTCCAACAGGTGATCAAAGGAAGCATAGCACTTTGATTAGAGACGAGAGGGGTTTCCTTGGCTAGGAAATTGGTCATGACCGGGCTATTAGAGAGATTTTCGATGAAACACCTATAAAGCCCGGTGTGGCCAAAGGAATTATTAATCCCCTTTACTCGTGGGAGGTGTACGCATAGGGTCGTATTAGGGGGTACGACGGGGGAAGATGATGGCTTCTGGCTTTGAATCTGGTCTTTCCCCGATCAAAGACAAATCTCCGTGACAATTGCCTTATGACCCCAGGATAAGATGAGATAGGGATGTGATGAGTATGAAGGTTAGGAGTAATCCCATTGAAATCTTGGACCGAGTGTCCAAAGACTGAATTATATTCCTCCAGGACAGTGAAAATTTGCTGGGTTTCAACGTTAGAGGGTTTGTCACTGATAGTCACTGGAGTGTGTTCGTCCTTAAAGAGGGAAGAACACTTCAATCCAGAGGGAAGAGGCTTAGGCTCGATTGGAGGATGAATGTCTTCTTCCTCCATAAGGAATTGGGCATCTTCTTCTAGGAAAGGTTGCTCTAAGTCTATCAAGGATGTTGACAATGACCTCCTCTTTAGGATCAGGATCGGGATCTGCCTCTATAGGTGTCACGCCCGGTTTTAAGGACAAAACCGAACGCACCCTTTATGCATGCCCAGGATCAAAATTCATGCATAAAGTGACATCATAAGTGAATAATAGAACAATATCAATTACAAGCGTATATTATTAGAAAATGACCATAGGGTCTTAAAGAAAATTATTCGTAAGTCTAATCATGACGAAGGGCTCCATAATCCACAGGAACGTCGACCGGGGGCACGCCTGCCTAGGACTCGAAGTCTTCACGAATGGCTCCTTCTCCAAGTCTTCTCAATTCTATCTGAGCAGCAGTAGGGGGAGATATAGCAGGGGGTTCAAAGGAAAAGAGTGAGTACACCTGGAGGCGTGTACTCCGCAAGTGGGGGAAATATATGACATGAGGAGCTTATGAACAAGGAAGGCTGTTTAGGTCGACTGCAAAGCTCATATTTTAGTTGGTCAAGTTTTAATTAAGCACCTAAGATTAATAATATTAAGGCTTCCCAAACCACATCCAACTTAAGGATTAAACCCACATATAACTAACCAAACCACAGTTAACCACCACTGTGATCCTCCCAACCAACTAACCATGGTAGGGTCCAGGCCGCTCTTGACCGTGAGCACGGCTGTTATGACAGTTTTACACTCTGCAGAGGTTGTACACTTTCACCATGAGTCGTGTCACCATTCGCTGGGAGTCGCTAAACTCCCCTCACATTTCCGAGATGTGAGCGCTACGTGGTACACTACGAGGCCTTCCATTGGTTCTCTAGGGAGCATTGACCCACTCAGGGCTCAGACCCATCACCGTGTCGTGCAACGTCTTCTGGGACGCTGCCCTAGTCGGCTCCTACCCGCTCAACACGTACCCCTGGATTACCCAACTTGCTCAGCCAAGACCATTGCCCATATAGTCTCATGGTTGTACTGTAAGTCCCGGGTGGTCACTCCATAGATCAATCCTTATTTAACACCTTGGCTCAGGCAACAACCATCTCTTCACAACCTCGCAACGAACCCAACTTGCCTGAGCCACCTAAGGTTCCAGGTTGCTAAAAAGATTACCCAAACCAATGTTGCATAATTCATTAATCAAGATTAATTAACCCATCCCAAGTTGAGCAAGCTAAGCATATGCTACCCATAAAAAGGTACCTCTAAAGGCTTCAAGGATTGTCATGAAAAAGCTAGTAAACAACCTATATAGGATTCCCATCAAATTGACATCTAATGCAAGAAAGCATAAATAAAAGGTGATAACAGTAGCGCACACTGTAGCCACAACTGTAACCTTTCTCTCCCTTGAACTATAAAAGGGAGAGTTAGGAGTCCCGTATGGGACAAGCACAACAAAGGAGAACAACGGGACATCATTCGCACGTCTCGGCTCCTGCACACACACACACACACCCGATATTGGCACCTTCCTCAATCACTTCCACCATCGAACAGGGACTTGGAGATCGCCTCTCCTCTCCCGCATCCACCTGTAGCCCCCCTTCTACGGGCACCCTGGTGCGAGCTAATAATACAAGTGTGCGAGCACGCGCGTGCTGGACGTACGGCCCCGCGGCCGGAACCAGGATAAACCCGTGTCCCTGTGTTAGCCTCCGCATCAACCATCAAGGGACGAGACACAGCGCATTTCTGCGCGTTGTAGGGAGTGCCGGCCATTTCCGACACCGACAAGAAGTATGAGAGGATGAGGCCCCCTAGGAGGCAATCCTGGCTCCGCCACTGAATAGAATCTACACACAGCTTATCCCCTCGCCTTCCACAACATAGGCACAACAGGGCTCGCATAGCCCGTCTTGCTTTTGCTAGTTGCTAGAGTGATTACTCGACAGAAGAGACAAGTTCGCCGCAAAGCCCAGCTCACCGCCGGAGGAGTTGAGGTCCCGGGGATCATGCCTACGGTGACACGCAACGACATTAGGTACCCAGCTTCACCTTCCACCTCACCATGGCCCATGGGGATGTAGTTGGCGGCCGCCAGCGCCACGAGATGCATGCTAGCTCGTGGATGGCTGCAAGCCAGCAGCTTCGGCCATCTACGCGAACCTATACTTGCCCTAATAGCCTGCTGCGTGTAGTACGCTGACGGTACCGATGAGGATAAGCAGCAGCACACGGAGGGGAGGACGCACGGCCGGTGACATGGATGATGTTGCACGCCTGACCATAGCAAGCCATATGCATCTTGTGGCGAGCTGCAGCGTGATCGCAGGCAAAGTGAGCATGGCAGCCTTGTGGTGAGTGATAGGGAATGAACAACTCGTGTCCCATTTAATTTACCGATTTGTGTTGCGTATAGATAGCAATTTGATCTTATCGAGATTGTGTTGTGGTTTGTGGAGGTGATGGACTCCACAACGCACGGAGGTGCCAGGTAGCTAGGGCGTGAGGCCGACCTGGACTTGGCGCGACGGACCAAAACGCGTCGTAGAAACAGACTGGCATACGAAAAGGTATTTGATAAAAGGACCGTGGGTAAATAATAGATTTTTTAGGGTTTTTATTGTAAACTAGGAAATATGCCCGTGGGTTACTACGGATCAAGATAATATGGATAAACCCCCGCCGCCACTATCTCCTCCGGCTTCTATGGCCGCTTCCACCATCAACCACCACAACCGCGCTAACCCATCCACCACATGTCTCCTCCACTACCTCCTCTGCCCCCGCCACCTTCTCCTCCACCCTCGACTTCGGCGGTACTTCGCCACCGCCTCCCACCGCGCCACGCTAATTCGCCCTGTCATCTCCTCGGCTACAACTCCGCCCCTGCCGCCGGCACCGCCCCCTAGGGATCCTCCATCGCCCCGGCTGGCGGCGTCGTCACCACCTGGCCCTTCACCTGTCACCATCACCAGGCTGACTGCTACCCCTGATCCCTCCTAGGTCCGCCGACGGCGGATCACCCCAGCCACCCCCGACCTCCCTAAACCCGGACAACTAACCCGGGAGCGCCTTCACTTCTTCTCCGACAGGGGTGCCGGGAAGAAGGGTCTTGCGGTGCGGTCGGAGCACAAAGTATGCGCAATAGACTTAACATAAAAATAAATAGAAAATAAAGAAGTATGACAAAACAAAGAAATAAGATATAAGTGTATTAGGAAAACAACTTTTCACACTGCTGAGAGGGATTTCAGGTGACAATGCTGGATCATGCTGATGACTGAGCGAAGATGCGCCACCAGGCACATGTCAATCCATATTATTTGAAGTTCCTAAGTTTTCATGCATTTTATATTTCTTTAGTTTTTCCAATGATTTTTCCTTTTTTATTCTGTACACCTAAACGTACTTTTTTAGAAAAAAAATGAGACCTAATTTCAAATGTTTGAGGGACCTTATGCAACCATATATACATTTATATTGCAATCATCTTGGCACTATGGCCTTGAACATTACGTGGTGGTATGGTGCACAAAGTAAACAGAAATTCTGCATGACAAACTTTAACTAACCTAAGGCACACCATCATTCGAGTTTATAACCTGCCCAATTTAACACAGGACCATTTTAACTAACCTATGGCTTTTCTTTCACTAAGCAATGGTACTGTCATGTGCACACGGGGCCACGGGCAATCCAATAGACCCGGTTTAATCACAACAAACGGACATGTCACTAAGAACAGGAGAGATGGTCCACATTTCAGTCATCATGAGCTCGTCTGCCATCATTCTGCTGAACGGATAAAAAAGACATGAACGGATAGGACCAAGTCATTCGAGGTGGAGAGCACCGCGCTCCACACAGCAAATAGCCCCTGCCGACGGACAAGCAGCGCCCATCCGTTCTCCTACATCCCGTGCGCGCCGTTAGCCCAGCTGCCCCGGCAGCACGCTCTCGCGTAGCCTAGTGCGGAGGACCATAACTCACTCTTGGCTCTTGTGTAGTCCCCTTTGATGATGTGTTGCTCCGTTTGTCCGGCGCTAGATGCATTTAGGAGGAGTGCGCGGCCACCGCAGTACCTCGCCCACGCCGGAGGATCTCGCCATCCTTGCCAGCGTTGGAGGACCTCACCCACAGACAAAAGATCACACCCGCACCGCCGTCAATCGCGCTTGCCCGTCAACGTGATGGCTCTTTCCGTGCTCGCCGGCAGCCGGCCTGGCTTCTGCTTTGCCGTCGGGATGAAGCGGGAGCTCACTGGTGCCGGAGCTGTTCGCAACACCCCAAGCCCCACCCTGTCGTATGCCGGATATTGCCCACGCCATAGGACTTTGCCGATGCCATAGAGGACCTCGCCCGTGCTGTCGCTGTCAAGCCTTGGCCATGCTCGCCTGCCGCACGGCATCCTTCACTCCGCCGACAACCCCCTGGTGGATCATAACAACATGCATATGGACGCCTACGGGTGCATACTCGTCGATAGCAGCATTGAATCGTAAGGTCCTATTGTCCTCGATAAAGACATGAGGCACGACGGCAGGGGAGCGGACGTTTTTTTCTCGTTACGGTGGGGAGATACGGGTGTCTGCACGAAGACGAGTAGAAGACGGACTGCGGGTGGGGTTTTTTGCAAAACTATTTTGTATGCTACAAAGGAGTCCGGGTTAATTAATAAAATTTTAGGGTCTTTATTGCAAATTTATGACGTACCACTGAATCAATCCTTGCTTTATAATTAGGTAAAGATTTATGACGTACCGCTGAATCAATCCTTGCTTTAGTATATTATTATTACTAAATGTGCCCGTGGGTTGCTACAGACATAGACCATATGAATATATTTAGAGATTTAATCAGTCCCGATCCATGTATATATATTTATTTCTTTTTATCTCCCATACTTTAATTTAATTTCAGCGTATCATACTTGTATTTGATCTCTGTAATGAACGTAATTATGATAATAGGCACATGAAGCCCACCTATCGCTGTTGTGAGAGAAAAGAACCAAACAATCTTTGCTTTAGTATTAGGTAGAGAAATAGAGATAGAGATAAAGAAGATATGGATGGCTATAATATTTAAAAGAGTTAATGATGTCATACATAGTTCACACCCACATCATAACCCGAAACCTTTCTTGGATCATTATTCCTTGCATGAGAAATTGTGCGTGTGTATGAGTCCTGGCTTTTAGAGTCAACAACATATTGGCAAATAAATAACACATTATACTTACATCTCTTCCGAGCTCTATATAACAACAACCCCGTAGCAAAGGAGGACATACCTTGTTGATGCGTGTGGCCACGCATGGCCCATAAAAAAATGAGCAAGACTTGTGCAAGTGAGCAAGTCGGATCCATTCTGCTGCATCAAGCAACAGGGCCGGACTTATGCATGTTACCTGCCCGTGCATACAGCCATCCCACTCATGCGACATGAACGTACTGGTTCAAATATAGCTCGACACGCACGCACTCCCAGCAGACGCATGGACGACGCGTGAGGAGCGAAGAAGGCCAAGGGCTTGTAGAGCGCCTCTCGCAATGTTACTTGTTTTATGTTTCTCTCTTCATACACGGTACAACCATCGGTCATACAGGTTGATCCTAGCGTTATATAGCTATAACTAATTGGTGTCCCAAAACGATTTGTAGTCGAAGCTGAGCAAAGGTTTGACTGAATACCGAGAGGATTCATAGTTGGTGTCCTAATCGGTGATTTTTATAAATATTTGAGGGGGTCAATTAATAAAACTTTAGGGTCTTTATTGTAAATTTATGACGTACCGCTGAATCAATCCTTGCTTTATAATTAGGTAGATATATATATAATAATAATTATTATTATATTATTAGGTAGAGATAATCGAGTTTTAAGTATTAAAGAACTGAGAGGCAGGGGTTTTTTCTATTTTTATATACACGTCCGCCAAAAGAAAAAGAAAGGGAGGCGCGAAAGTGAATGGACGGTGGCGAAACATCTGACAAGGGCTGTTTGAAACAGTTTAACATTAATTTATGGTCAAAATAAGTTAAAATTAAAGGGGACATATCCGGTGCAAACCAGTCCCTCCGTGCAAACTTTGGAAACCAACGTGCATGGGAACATGCACGGAAGGTGGGAGGGGGAATTTACAAAATTACAGGGAAGGTGGAAGGGGGGATTGCTAAAACCAGCATGCATGGGGGCATGCATGGGAGGTGGGAGGCTCATTGGATCAACATCGTGTGGATCATATCGTGGTTTCCAAAGTTTACACGGAATGGTTGGTTTCCACCTGATACGTTGCCAAAATTAAAAGCTAAACGACATGTTTATTTACAGTTTTTTGCCACGTTTTTATCCATCACCTCCATCTATCTATATCTCTACTCCTCTCCTCTCCTAATAAGAGTGTGCTGGGGAACGGCGACCGTGCAACCAGTTGAGTCTGCCCTCTGTCTGCCTCTCATGCCATCAGTTCCCTCCGTCAAAAAACGATCCGACGCTCCTGAATGACCACTCCCGTGCCTCTGGACGCCCCGCGCGCACCTCGCGGCACCCCCACGCCCCTTCTCCGTCCAAAGATGATCGGACGCCATAGCGCTCCCCTCCCTCACGCGAGATCCGGCGACGACCCTGCGGCGCCACCGGGCCTCGCCTACCACTGTGCCTCCCCCTCCCGCTGCGGCGCCACCGCCCCTACGCCAACCCTAGCAAGACCCCAGCCCACGACTCCCCCGCGCCGCCTCCCCCTCCCCCGCACGTCGACGATCGAATCGAATCGTGACGCCTCCCCTCTCCTCGCATCTCCCCCTCCTCGCGCCTCCCCCTCCGAGCGCTCGACGCTGTCGGATGCGGGCGCCACTGTGGTCTTCCCTCTCGCTCGGCCACATCGTCTTCGGCATCGCGGGGTCGGCGCATCTCTGGCCGCGCCGCCGCGAGTACATCTCTGGGCTCCCCTCCCTCGCGCGAGAATGCCGCGACGCCCCCACGTGGCCGCGCCTCGCCTGCCCCGGCGCGCCTCCCGCAAGACCCCACGCCATCGCCGCTCTCCTCTCCAACGCCGCCACGCCGCAGCCGCGTGGGTCGCGGGGATCTTCAACGCCACCGCCCCTCCTCCACGAGATCCGGTGCCGGACCTCCCATGCGAGCAAGCCCACTCCCCCTGACTGCTGCTAGGAAACCTGCCGCCACGGCCACGAGATCACAAACCCTAGCCCCTCGGGCTCTCCCCTTTCGCTCCTGACTTGCCCCCGCCGAGATCTTGGTCCACAGGTCCAGCCGATGTGCTTCCTATCTCCGTCGCCCCGTCCAGTCGCCTACACCGAGCGTGCCGCCACCGCCGTCACGCGCACCATCGCAGAGGTCGTCCAGGTGAGCGACGACCCGTGCTTTTTTTTATGAGAAGCCTCTTTTGATCTTGCTCAAGTTGTTCTACTTGCTTGAACTCTCTACTATTTTGATGAACTGGTGTTGATTGGGCATTGGATAGAGCTGATGAATTTGGTCAATTTGATGAACATGAAGCATGCTAGCTTTCAGCTAAACCTTAGGATAATCTTCCATGCGAAATTCAATGGTTTTAAACCTTTTGGATAGTTCGATGTTGGTAATGAATGTTTAATCAGATTGTAGTAATTTGGCTTTGAGGAGTTATAGTAGTCAAATGAGACAGTATCCTAATTCCTAATTGTACTCCTACTGTCCTACTCACGATGGGTCTAGGACAAACATTGGCAATGTTGTATCATTTATATACTTCTTTGTGGTGTGCCACCATTTTGGGCAGGTATTTTCACTATCTTATCTAGAATGCGCACATTTTTAATGGTAAGTTCTGGGTTTATGGATCTGCTTGCTCATCCAATATGCAATCCATTGAGCATCATCGTCCTAATCTCTTATTTTTACTTTATTTTTATACCAATAGTGGTATGACTGCTAGATAGTGCTTGAATCTTAGCCTCAGTAAAGCAGGTGCATGGAACACATGATATAACAGCATATATACCATCTAATATATGCTTTTGGATGTATTATTGGAATTCTTGAACTATGCTTACCATTAGTTTTTGTGAGCTAGCAAATTCTTCCCTATGGAACACATGATATCGCAGCATACCATCTTATATACCAGCATACCATCTAATATATTATTGAACGGGAGTTGGGTCAAAAAAAAAGAAGCATGCTATAGTTTCTGTGATGGTGAGAATTAGCAGTCCAGTTCCAGTGTTCCATAATTTTTAGCACATTGTTCATAAAAAACTATGCCCAAAGACTCTGATATGAGTTTCAGAAAGTCGAAGTTTGTTGATGTCTGAACTTGTTGCAGGGTTGACAAGAATGCTGATGGTCATATTGCTGAAGAGGAGCCCAAAAAGGTAATGAAATGGATCGATGGAAACAAACATCTCATTACCCGTTTATTTTTTGCTTAATAATTCAGTCAAAGCATCAGATCTCTCAACGTTCTGAATTTCTTGCACCATCAGGTCCTCACTCTGACCGCCTCCGCAAACAAGCTGTCCAAGATCTTGGAGCGCGTCGACGAGTACACTGCCTTGATCATGGAAGAGCTCGATCCCTACAACCTCGGCTACATCAAGGTCCATACATACATACTCTTCCCCTCTCAATTCTACTACTACATCAGTTGTCCATTGTTCAGTCCCCTGACATTGTTCATCTCAAATTGTCCATCCAACAATGAAACAGATTGCAAACCTGGTGTCACTGCTCCATTCAAGCCAACTTCATTCATGCTGCTCACAGTATGTAATCTCGGTGATACATTAATAGAGCTATTATATATTTAAAAAGTAGAAAGAAATTGTTCCATTGTTGAATTCTAGTTTAGCACATACATAACTCTTAATTATTAGGAAGTGAAAGCTTAGGAATATGATACCAATCAAAGGTGTGCCTCATGGTTACCTTTTTCTTTTCTTCTCTTTGCATTCCCCTGCAATGTCGTGCCTGTGTTCACATGCAGTACAAAAGATGGTTAAGGTTATGCCTCTCTTTGAGAGAATAGAAAATTACAAAAAGACTGTTCCGTGTTTATGCCCACATATATCACTCCCACTTTCAGAAGATTGTCAGCCTCAAGGAGGAGACTCATCTTAACACCTGCTTCAAGCATTTCATTCTGTTCACAAATGTAGGTGTCATCATCACTCAGGGTTGTGCTATTGGTTTCCAGTTGCATGCTTACCGTCTTGGCTGAGATAGAAAGGAAAGTGTCATCAAACTTACATGCCCTCATTTGTGATGCAGGAGTTAGGCCTGATTGACAAAAAGGAGTTGGCTCCACTCCAGGAGCTCATCTAATCCATCACCGTTCCTTACTGAGGAGGAATAGTACTAAAAGGGATCTGGAGCTCTCAAATGCTGACAGCTTAGATATTTGTCTATTTGTGACAATATACTCATTGTTCCAATTATACTAGACATAAAAAGGAGACTTTACATTGCTAATGCTATATTTGCATGCACCTGTGTTTTCTCCCTGATTCTATATTGGCCATGTAAGTGTGCCTCCATGATTGTATCAGCTGTTTGTGCGATTTGCTAAGAAAGAAAACACAAAACAGTTTGGTCCAATAAGTCAATGTATGCGGTGTTTGTTTTGCTGGTTATGCAATTCTGCAAGGTGCAGGGTGTCAGGTGTCAAGATTTTGTGTTTTTAGTCCATTCACCAGAATCAGGTCTATTTACATAGAATTTATGAAAAATATAATTTAATATTTAGTTGCACTGTCACTGTTCAATTAATAGCTTGCACTATATATAAATTAATAAACTTTAGAATATGCATCAGAATCAATCACGGTTTTGTAGCCACCATCTATGCATTTGCGAAAAACAAAAGTACTAACTTCTATAGTCTTTGGTGTGACCCTAAAGCCGTCAAAATTAAATATTTTATGGTCTATTTATCTTTGTTATCGTACCCGTAGCAACGTAAAGCTGTGACAGGAAGATGTAACCGGTTTTAGTAAATATTATTTTTATATTTATATAGCTTATAGGAGTATCTGATAATCCCTTCTCACCGCAGCGAACGCGATTTCCGAACGCAAGGCGTGAAGGCGTGCATATCTCTTGGACCTGGAGAGTTGGAGCCGACCTCGCCAGAAAAAAATTGGGTAAAGATAAATACGGAGTATAGAAAACAAAAAAACAACAGAAGCCATCACCAACCTCTCGCGCGAGGCTCCATGGCCGCCACCGCACCGCCACCGCATGGCCACCGCCACGGGGACGACGACTATGCTCGCCGCCTCAATCGCCGCGCGTCCAGCTTCCGTTCATCCGTCGCTGAGGCTGACCGGTGCCGCAGATCTATGGCTTCGCCGACCGACGCCATCCGCCGCCGCAGATCTAGGGCTTCCCCACCCAGCCCCAACCGCCGCCCGCGCTGCGGCACCAGGCCCTCCGACGACAACAGCTTCATGCCTGGAGGTGCCGACGACCACCCTCCGCGACGCTCTAGGGTTTCCGACGGGGAGGAGAGCGATCGCAGAAGGCGGCGCGCCAGGGTTTCCGACGACGAGAGGGAGGATGGTCGCCGGCAGATGAGGTCTGGGGTTTCGGATGATCAGAGGGACAGCCGCCGCGTCAAGCTCTGCCGCCGGATCCCCAGTCCGGAGCGGGGTTTGTGCCCTGACGACCACCGTGTTGACAGATGGAGGCGCCAGGATGACTGCAGGCGCATGGAAGACAACCATGGCAAGTGCAGCACGAGTCTTGAGAGGAGGGAGCAGATGACGCGGGAGGTGAAGGGCGATGCGAGCCCGGAGTACCAGAGGCAGCACGAGTGGAGCCCAGAGCACCAGAGGCACTACTGGGATGCTCTCGAGAAATGCATGGAGTACCATAAGCAAAACAATGTGACCCTGGAGTACCAAAGGCACAGCTGGGATGCTCTCGATAAGAACATCAGCGAGTTACTTAACAAGGTGAATGCGTCCAATATCAATGACATACTGTCGGAGCTCTTTGCTCAGAACCTGATTCGTGGGCGGGGACTCTTCTGCCAATCATGCATCAAGGCACAGATGGCCTCACCTTTGTTCACAGATGTGTTTGCTGCTCTTGTTGCGGTTGTCAATACCAAATTCCCGGAGATTGGACACTTGCTTCTTGTTCGTGTTGTGCTCCACCTCAAGAGGGCATTTAAGCGAAATGACATGGTGAGCTTCCCTTCATTACACTCTCCCTTGGCTTGTAGGATGGATACTTGTGGCTTTTGCCGAAATGCTCAGTGTCCAGTTGCATGTTGTGGTGATTTTGCAAACTTATGTTCGAGCGTACAGGCATTCACTCAATCCTTGTCATGGTTTCTGTTTTTGTCCAAGTTATTTATATACAAAATAAATTGGGTCGTCGTATCTTATTTAGGATGAAAAATAAATAGATTACCACATCTGCAATAGAAGTTATGAATTGATTGAAGGTGCAAATCTGAGAGAACTTTTACTCTTTGTAATTCAAGCGTCCTGTAAATTAAACGGTTCATTTCGTTGGATGTATGAACTCAAATACATGCTTGTTCAGTGTACATAGAATAAAGTTTGTCTTTGAATTTAGGGCCCAAGAACTAACAAAAAATCTACTGGAGTTGCGGGCTTCTGTTTACATACAGTTTTGTTTATGATGAACTTTTACTTCACATTCTTGATCCTGGTATAAGACCTAGATACAACTCATCATTTGAATTTGGCCCTGCTACAAGGCCTAGATATAAATCATTATTTCAGTTTGATCCTGTTAAGATCATATAAACCATTATTTGAGTTTGATCCTGGTAGAATATCTAGATATAAGTCATTAATGAGTTTGATCCTTGTAGAAGATCTAGATATAACTCATTATTTGAGTTTGATCCTTGTAGAAGACTTGTATATATATCATTAAAATCAGTATTTGAATTTGCAATTGAAGAGACCACTGATATTTCAGCGTTTGATTACATGTGCATTCAACTTGAGTTTCTGCATATTTTGCTTACTGTGAGTCTTGTTGATTGCAGGTCCAATTGCTTGCAGCAACCAAGTTTGTAGCACACTTGGTTAATCAGGTGGTGGCACGTGAGCTTGTGGCACTGGAGCTCCTCGAAGTACTTCTTGTGAATCGAACTGATGATAGTGTTAAGGTACAGTTCTTATATAATTCTTTTATTCTTAACAACTTATTTGTGTTATCCCCCTTGCCCGTCCCATTTCAAAATATGTGCATCTATTTCTTGTCTGGCAGGTGGCAGTGGTACTTGTTAAGGAATGTGGGGCAATGCTGCAGCTCTTGTCTCCGCAGCGGCTTCATGGTAAATATTTTCGTGGTTACACATGCTTGTTTTGACTATGGCTTGCTAAATGTGTTATTACCTTGTCATTCCATTTTATCTGGCACAATTTTTGTTTAAGAAATAATCTTCATTGAAGGATCACCAAATTATTTTTTACAAGATGAATCAGGTCTAGAATACTTGGTCAACATAACTTAACTCAAAGATGTGATGATCTGGGTTTGACCCAAAACAGGGAAGCTATTTTAGTTTCAAATGCATTGTTCTGGACATGTTCTGTGAATGACGTAAATTCTAATTTGATTACGTTGGGTGCCTCTGTATTTTATGCTTATTTATGTCATGGTATGAATCAAATTGAATTTGGTAATGCCTCCATATTGTGTCTGTTCAACAAAATATAATCCACAAATGGGTCGATGTGACAACCTTCAGGCACTGTCGGTATTCTTTTAGTTCGTTGCTGTGGCACCAATTCTTTTAGCAACTATATTTGGAAGGTCAAAGTTTGCCAATCTTTTTTTGTATCCTTCATTTCACTTCCCTGCTTCCTCTCTGTTGGATGAATGGACAAGAAGCTTAATGCTATTGCTAACTGGTCATCTGTTTGTCTTGAAAGTTTCCTGGTAGTGCCCATGTAATTTTTCTGTGGAACTTCTATAATTGTAAGAAAATCACTCCCTCTCTCTTGAGGGTTTATCACAAATGAACACTAGCTTTGTTTTTTTGCTTGTGTGTGTCCACCAGAGAAAAGCTAGCGTGTGCTTGTTGTGATATAAACGCTCAAGATAGATGTAGTGATTTCCAACAACAATGAGTTCTATGGATCATATTTAGCATGTAGCACTGCCGTCAGACTGAAAATGCTATTTATAATGCATACAGGGAAATCTAGTTTAATCTTAGCAATTATTTCTTCTTTCATTTTTTTCGATTGGTGGCATAAAAGTGAAGAGCAGAAGTCTTTACTTTACAGTGTTGTTATTTCTTTCAATTTCACAAATATATTACATTAGGAATTTGTGTCAATGTCCAAGAGTAGGCTTGTTTATGACCAGATGAAGTATATTTTAATGTTTGAAATATTTGAAACTTAATTTGAGAGATTTTTTTTTACCAGACAAACTTAATCGCATTTGATCTCCTTCATAAATGCTATTAGCCCTTTCCCATATTTTCCTTTTTCTCTTCTCAATGGATTTACCTGCTATCAATTTTTGCAGCTATTTTTGAAAGATTTAGGCGCATACTTCATGAAGGAGAAATTGGCAAGCATGTGCAGCTCCTGATCAAAGGCCTTTTTGCAATTAGAAAGACTAACTTTAAGGTAGACTAGTTCCTTGGGTGTGGTGCTACTTTTTTGCATGTTCGTTAATTATTTTGGATTTTCTTTCATATACATGAAGGGATTCCCACCCATCCGTCCGGAGTTGGATCTTGTGGATCAAGAGAACAAATTTACTCATGATATATCCCTTGAAGATGAGCTAGACCCTGAAACCAATCTAAGTAAGGTTTTGTTTGCTGCAACGATATGAATTTCCTGAATGAGGGATCTTCAGTCTTTTAATCTGATCTTTTTTTTTCAAATTGCAGATCTTTTCAGGGTAAACCCAAATTTCATTGAATATGAAAAGGCCTGTGAGAACATAAAGAAAAGCATGCTAGGACCAGAGTGTTGTAAAGATGAACAGA
The DNA here is from genome assembly GCA_900205405.1 of Echinochloa crus-galli. NCBI lineage: Eukaryota > Viridiplantae > Streptophyta > Magnoliopsida > Poales > Poaceae > Echinochloa > Echinochloa crus-galli. The sequence continues at coordinate 359,752 of OAMR01000186.1, read as the reverse complement.
TGGAGACGAGCAATAAATATGAGACTGGTTTTTTAACTCTTAAAAGAATCCTTCGTTCGACTGTTATGGCTAGTGCTTATTTTGAAGAAGCTGGTCTTGTAAAAATTGAAGTCAAGCCTGGTCAAGAGGTAAGCACTGTAGTTTGATTTTGGTACTAGATATTAAAGTTCTGTCTGATAAAAGTTTTTTCTTGACTGTCTTGCTTGTCTGCTTTCTTTTGATGCAAATCCAAATTCTGAAGCATCGTTCTGTTTTTTTTTTTAGAATAACGATTGTCCAGCTTCAATCATTCACGAGCGAATGTTTACAGCCACCATTCTGTATTTGCTACTTGCTACTAGTAGTAGTACACTGATTTGAACTTTTGTGAATGCCCCAAGTTTTCTGAATTTTTCTTTATATGAGACTTATTTATTGTGCCTAGTTTGCCAATTTTGTGGCTTTAGTAAATCATGTTTTGTGAAGCCTAAGTGACCTAAGGTTTAATTCCCCACCATGTGGAGGTTGGATACCATGTTCCTCTGGAAATTGTTGGCCATTGCATGTCCAGTCCACCTATTTGTGACTTTACAGCCTGAAGCTGGTTATATGTGTAGTTGAAGTGTATGCATTAATTTCTAGCACCACTTTATATAATTGAGTGCGATAGCACAAATGGTTATGCTTGTATGAAGTTATTAGTGTCTCCACATGCCTGAACACTGAACTTTCTATCCCTTAAACAAGGCAATAGTCCAGTATATTTGGTTGGTTTGACTTGAATTATCCTGCAATTAAAATGGTGACAAAGCTTCCATATGCCAGGACTAGTATTGTTTTGAAGCAATAAGAATATGGACCATATACAGTACACAAAAGGGCTTCATGTTGAACAATCCCTTTTGAGGGATATAAGACCTGACCAATCTCACCTAAACTGACTCTTACAAAGGAACAAAACAAAAAAGGACCTGACCAAAATCTAACCAATCACGCCACCCTGGCCAAGAGCTGCGAGTCCTTTGGCTCCAGCCATCTGCATGCAATTTTGTTTTGCTAATTTTGAGGAGGAATAGGAAAAGCTTTAGTATGATGACCTAAATCTAAATTTTGTTTCATGCTACAGATGGAGCTATGTGCTACAATTCTTGGGTGTTGCTTTGAGGATAGAATCTACCGCCGGTATTTTGGGCTGCTAGCACAACGGTATTGCATGATGAGGAAAGTATACCAAGAGAACTTTGAAAAATGTTTCATGGAACAATATTCAATGGCTCATCAACTCGAAACTTGCAAGTTGTGTATTGTTGCCAAGTTTTTTGCACATTTGTTGGAGACTGATACACTCCCATGGCATGTTTTGGCATGCATCCGGTTGACTGAGGAACAAGCATCATCAACTCGATTTTTTGTGAAGGTTCTATTTCAGGTATGTTGTAAACATTCCCTGCTTTCTAACTGCAGAGCCCTCTATCTTCCATCATAACAATATTAAGCTACGTGTTTCATATGTAGGAACTCTTGAAACATCTTGGCATACAGCGACTGAAAGAGAAGCTGAACAATCCTGATGTGCAAGGTTTCTTTGGATGTTTTTCCAGAGGATCATCCGAGAAACTTGAGGTTCACCTTGTGGACATGACTGAGGGCTTGCCATAGGTCTTGGGGTTATCACAGAAAAATTTAGGGAGAAACTGCCGCAGCCTGCATCATCAGGGTCCCAGTCATCGTCTGGTTACGAGTCATCATCTGGGTCCGAGTAAGAGTCCGCTCTGATGAAAGCAATTAGAAAAGTTACAGAGGCAGCTGTTTTCATAGGCATCCTTCCTTATTCACTACTACTTGTTTCTTATGTTCCAGAATACTAACCTAGACCTGTTTGTATACGCGCGCGCATGTGGATTTGCACCTTTCACGTCACCTAGACCTGTTCGTATATGCAAAATATCTCTTTTCCTTGTTGGAAAGAAATTGACACAATATTTCGCTCATCTGTTCGACCCTGTCTTACACTCTTACTCCGTGCCTGGTGGCACCTGTGCTCTATAAATCTTAAAGAGTAACCTTATCAATCTCCACTCTACTCGATGCCTAGCTGTGCCTGGCTATATGGTCAACCAGAGTCCGGTCGGCCGTGATGTTATTGCAGCCTCGTACCTCGTTCCTCCACCTCGGAGTGACCGACAAAGTGGTCACCACAATCTCAGCACGGGTTGTGGCTGATCACTACGGATGACTCACAAGCAATAGAGAGGGTTTTTTTTTGAAAAAAAATGTATAGATCAAAGGCTTTGTTCTATTGAAACAAAAACGTTTTGTTATTTGGGGTTAAAATATAACAAGATGCACCGAGTATCAACCAAGTCTTGTTTGCACATGACTCACTGCTACTCCTGAAAACTGATGATCGGAGTGCACATCATCTGCGAAATCTACTTGCAGTCTTGCACTGTATGAGGACTGCTCGGGGCAGACAATCAATAAAGAAAAATCTTCAGTGATGTTCAGCCGTAATACAAGAAGTGTTGACAAACAATTGTTCATGACTGCTCTAGGAATTGGCACTGAAGCTCAAAATGAGAAGTACTTTGCATATCTAAAGGGCCTCCCACTGTATATGGGGAAATCAAGGGCCCAAACCTTTGCATATCTACAGGACAGAGTATGGATACGGATTCAGGGACGGAAGAAGAAGCTACTATCAAAGGCTGTTGCCCAAGCTATTCATAGTTATGCAATGTCGTGCTTCGATCTTACAAAAACACTATGCGATGACGTAAGTAAATGATGTGCCGATTTTGGTGGACGCGACAGACAACGATAATAAAATGCATTGGTCATCGAGGGCGACTTTGAGCAGCAGGAAGGAGAAAGGGGTCTGGGCTTCAGAGATGTACATCTGTTCAATCTAGCCATGCTGGCAAGATCCAATGACTATTTTCGGAGTCGTGATTACTATTTTTTCTCGTATATCCGATTTAAGTGATTTTTATGGTCATGCGTTTGTAACGATGATCTTTATTTTTAAAATATTATTTATATTATTTTATAACTATTTATTTTACTTTTCTCATATTTTTGTTTCACACAACAATATAAAAATAATATAAAAGTAGTGATAAAATAGTATAAAGAACATTTTAAAAGATAAAACTCACCATTACAAACGTGTGACCGTAAGAATCACTTAAATCAGAGGTACAAACAAAAAATAATAATCATTTTATATTATAAAGACTAAATTATAAATAAAAAAATAAAATCACCCATCAAAACCGTTCGATGGCTAAATTTGAACGGTTTAATAGTTGAATGGCCAAAGATACCCAGTTTTAAAGTTTGATGGCCAAAATAAAACTGAGTTGAGAGTTGGATGGTCAACCCCACTATAAAATATAAAAACATCATGATTTACAGTATATGAATTGGATTCCTCGCCATGGCATGCTGCGGCCCGTGGCGAGCAGGCGACCGGGTTCTCCGGGGTTAGTATCTGAAATAATTGACCCTACGCGGGGGTGCTGGGATCGACGGAAACTTCTGATGTTCTTCCATCCTATGGACGTGGAGGCTATCAGCAACATACCCGTGAGTACCAGAAGACAGCAGGACTTCTGGGCATGGCATTACGAGAAGAGTGGTGTTTTCTCGGTGCGGTCGGCATACCGAATGCTAGTAAGGAATAGGGAGAAACATCTAGCTTATTTCGAAGGGAGAGCTGGCACTTCTGATTTCAAGGCGGCTGAAAAAGAGTGGAAACGTCTCTGGCTGCTTTATTTATCTTTAAAGGAGTATTCGTATAGTTTTTTACAGCGGCCCATGAGTAGTAATAGATTGGGCCCATCAGCGGAGGAGAAATGTCCTCGCCTCTTCTAAAAAAAACCAGCAGAAGTTGCCCTACCTATCTCAATCTCCAAAAAAAAAAAAAGTTGCCCTACCGACAGGAGATCCGCCGCCGCAGCCCGCCCCGCCGCTGTCGCCATGGCTGACGCCATGGCTGAAATTGTGCACATCAACTCGCTCGCTGAGCTTCGTGAGCGTGTCCGCCAGCAGCCCAAGCCTTGCATCATCGTGATGAGGTCGCTGGCACCCCAGGACGCGCTCGCTGCCTACGACATTATGCGGGCGTTGTCTATGGGATACGAGTGGGCGCTCGTCGAGAAGGAGTTGCGCTGCATCTGCCTCCTCTCATCCATCGATCGGGCGCTGGCTACCGCCCGCGACGTCACCATTCCTCTACTCCGCGCCAGCCCCAGCAACGTCAACGTCGTCAACCAGCTACATCTGCTTGCGGACCAAATCCAGGACCTGGGGCGCAGGGTCGGCGGCACCATCGTCTGGCCCATCCAGGCGCTCAGCAACCGCCTCAAGCAGATCTTGGTCGCCAACGTGGAGCAGGCCGAGCTAAGCACTATGCAGACGGAGATCGGGGAGCTGCGTGCACAAATCGTCCACCTCGACGAGCCGCCATACCCGGTGGAGCCCGTGATACCTTTCGATGTTTATGATTAGGAGTTGGAGGTATAGGCCCAAGTAGGAATGTATGCGGAGCTAATAGATTTCTTGTCCTAATTAAATCATGTTAGAATGTCTGAACTGTCAAAGTTCTTTCTTAAGCATTTAGATGAGCGACAACAAATCGTCTTTGATTCTGAGATTTTCAAGAGTACCATGTCCATGTATGGTACATTTGGATCTTCAAACAGGATTTGCCTTATCTGCCATGGTTTCTTCCTTTAGTTTCTTATTTACCCCACTACATGCTTAAGTTTTTGACATTTGAGCAGTCTGCAGTCTATACTTTTCTAGACGGAATCTTATGGAAAAAGAAAAAAAAACATTTATTGGTCTCCAGTTCAGCAGCTTGTCCGTATCGTATGGTACTGTTGTTGGACGTCCTGTGGATATTATTGTCTCACCACTGTAAAACTAAATGTTAAAAACATCAAACATGATAAGATATGTAAATGCTTTCTGTTGCCAACTTTGAAAATGCCTCAGGGATCACATCTGCACCACCTGCCAACCTAGTGATGTCATTCATTTTTGGAAAATGTTGTGTACATTTGCTTCCTCCCCTGCACTTGCAACTTCATTTTCCAGTGAGTCTCGTTTTGGTTTGGAGACATGGATATGGAAGATGGGGCTGTGCAGTATTTTTTTTTCTCGAATACGCAGGAGAGCTGCGTATCTTTGTATTAAGAGAGGAAAAAGCCCGGTTACAACGCAACATCACCCCACTTTTCCATGCACCAAGGATCACTAGAGAATTGAATCCCTTTCTTTGCTGTTTAGAGCATTTCTTCCCTGACCTTTGCCACCACTCCACAAAGGGGCTGTGCAGTATTACTTGTTTCCATTTTCTTTATGCTGCAGGATGTTGCCATATTTGGGTACTCTGATAAAGGTCTGAGATTTATAATTGAAGCCAATTGGACATGCCAGGTTCATAACCAGTACGTTCTTTAGTAACTTTTGATATGATATCTTTTGTCATGACAAAACATTAGTATACATAAAATTCCTTTTTTTTCTTTGATATGAATATAAAAAATTTTCATAGTCAGAACATTCTGATAATGCCTTCAAGCTGCGACATATGGTTTTGGACCAAACCATGTTTATGTTTTTTACACTACTTTGCTTCTTTGAATTTATTCATATGCTTAAGAGGATCATGATGTTTATTGTGAATGCGGTGAAAATTGTGATGAGATCCTTAAAAGGACACATCATATGTGGCCATGCCAACAAAAATGGGATGATGAGATTAGATTCTAAGATGGCACAGATAGAGGTAGAACTTGATGTTATAATTATTTCTGTCGCAATTATTATATACTGATAAAGAAGCTGATCATGATTTTGGCACCACGGAGATCTGATGCTACTGTAGCCTGGCCAATCTCCCTTTGTTGGCAGCTTGTAGCGTGTTTGGTACTCTGGTGCTTAAAACTTTGTGCTTGATCGGGAGTCTCAGGTATCAGCAGTGTGTCTCAGGTATCGATTTTAGTGCTAGCAGGCAGATTTGGGGAAGCGTGGTGCTGCAAATCTGCAAGTCTGCAGTGTGCTTGATTTTGCCTGTGCACGTTTGATCGGTGGCATCAGAACTTGCCTATCTTGGTTGTTACGAAATCAGAGAGAAGGCATCTCTTAGTTTATGGGGGTAGGCCTAGCAGGCATAGTTATTTAGAGGCCCCTACTATCTCTTAGTGTGGAAGCTGCCTGGGTAAACATTTTACATTTATTTAGTTTACTTGCAGGAGTATGATTGGACATTACTGAAGTAGATCGGTAGGCTCGGGTATTGTCTAAAAGTAATGTATTTGGGTGATCAGTGTACAGCTTATTCATATGGGAGTGTATATGTATCATCATTGAGTAAACTGAGTGATTTTCCTGATTCTTATCTGGAGTTGGTATTTGTGTGATCCATCTTACAATATTGGATGTGTGGTGATGTTGTTTTATGAATTTCTGCGATAAACTTATTGGGTTTCACCTGACTAAACTCACTTTGTTTAATCTAAACATGTTTTTGCTGATCTAGCATTTCGGCGGCACAGTGATTCACTTCTTCCATTTTCTTGGTGAGGAATTTTGAAAGGAGAGGAAAAAATTAGCCGAGATTGGGAGGTGCCTTCAACCACTGAGCTCAATAGGTGAGCCAAATATCCTTTCAGCGTTTCAAATATTGAGAAAAACAGCCTTTTTTTATGACTGTTGTCCTGATTTTGCTTGATATAGGCTGTTATGGCAATACCTTCAGGTTTGTTCTAAAATCATTCTTATGCATGTACTGAATCTAATTCCACCTTATGATTTGTAATTCTACCAATAGATTGATTTCAGAGCTCTAAAAATAATGGAGGGGTTTTTCTTAGAAGACCTGCACTAGCAGGCAAACAGGGACAGGGACATGCTGCTCAAGCTCAACTCCATGGAGCAGCCAGCACTAACTTAGGCACTATCATCCAGGGAAGATAAGAACTCCTTGAAACACGAGAGTGAAGGTGATCACATACACATTAGATCACTACAAAATGTGCTGCTAATTTGTTTTTTGCAATGATTCCTGTGACATTGTTGTGGGTTCAGTGGCCACAGTGGATCACAGCCAATTGTTCCTTGTGATTGCCCTTTCGTGGCCAATCAATCCTAAAAATAACTTATATTGCAGCATGCTAGAAAATATCCAGCCTTGGTGTCTCTTCAAAATGAAGTTTAGTTTTGACATGCTAGATGATATTTCCATCTTATGTAGTAGGGTTTATGTTTTGTATCCAGTTTGTTATTAGTTAGAAAAATAGACTGCTAAAGGATGAATGAACTTAGTATTGTGCAACAAAGTGCAACCATACATTCAGCTTCCAGTCTACTGTCATTGTTTGCTTCAGTTTTCATGTGGGAGAAGATTACAAATGCATCCATGAGCCGGCTGGGGGGTGTCCATCTATGCAATTTCTGTGGAAGATTCATGGAACGAATCATTGAAGAATGATTTAATATGACATTGTATTAGGTTTTGTGAAACTCACTTTTCGTATTGGCCTCCATCCTGGACTATTGGTGGGTGAAGGGTAAATCATGGCTAGAAGTAGTTTTAGGTGGATTGGCAAGAGTAATAATGTTCCTTACAAGTGTTGGTTTGAGCCATGGACCATGCTATAGAGTTTAACCTGCAGAATCCGCTAAGCATGTGTGCAATATGATGGTTTAGGGAGATAGGTATTGATGAGATGGTTTCCTGCCTCATGATTATATGCTTGGTTTTGTTTTCGTGACTTAGAATTGTGTCTGATTTCAGATTCTAGAATTTTGCAAGATTTGAGTTAGTTGAGGTGCTTTAAAGTAGTTGGTAGAATGCACCATGTATGGTGTTTGATTGGATAGCATAGCTTAGTTTGATGTGCCCAGATGGTTCTAACTGCACATTTTATGGTTCACGTCTAATTTACGGCTGTGGTCTAACACTCGTGCTTAATCTGCAATTTTCTCGAAGAAATGTGTGTTTGACTGCTGGAAGTAATGTCTTTAGTTTGCAGTGGGTGTTCAGGTGGTTTGTTGGTTTAAACTGTCTCCCCTGCAACATCTTCTGTTGATGACCTCTTGGTTGGAGGTGGCTTCTCGAGAGCTATTGAATGTCTGTCCAAGTGTCCAGGCTTACATAATCGGACTCTGGTATGATTGACATTATATGTGCTGAAGGGGAAGAAATCTATAGCATGTTTAGAATTGACTGCACTGGTTGTTAGGGATGTCAACTGCTGAAGGTAATTTTGGCTCCTGGAGGAAGTTGGAGGTGCCTGATTTTTTTTTTTGGCCTGTGAATACAGTATATTAGTTGGTTTTCAATTTTGCACAGTTAGCTGGGGTATTTGGACAAAGCCATAATTCCTATTAAATGGTCGAAAAGTCGTGATATAGTGTGAAAGCAAATATGTCAAATATTGCAAATGTAAACCTGTTGTCCTGGCTCCTCTGTGTTTTTTTCCCGAGTACGCAGGAGAGCTGCCCTATCATTGCATTAAGATAGGAGAAAAACAGCCAGAATAGCCATACAAACCCATCCGACACACCCACCCTGGGATTTCAGATTACATGCACGCCGTGTAACAAGAGAGGCGACCCTAGACCTAATGCTCAAAAGCTGTTACCCAGCAGGTCTAACAACAACCAGAACACTTAAAACTTTTGCCCCTGCCAGCATCCAGAGATCAGCCTCCTCCTGTGCAAGGATGATAGCTTGTTTGATTCTGGGTGACACTTCATCTAACCTGGCTCCTCTGTTAAAGCTGCCCTGGAACTAAAAATGTTTGAAACATATTTTAAGCATTATGCATTGTGAAACTTTATATTCTGATCTATCTATACTATTTGACAGGTGCTAAATTTGAGTTATGATTCTTGATATTGGTTGTGGAGCTGCTAGCTTTGGAGGATACCTTCTTTCTTCTAATGTGATAGCAATGTCTTTGGCACGGAATGATGTGCATCAGAGCCAGATTAAATTTTCACTTGAATGAGGGATCCCGTCATATCTTGGTGTTTTTTAGACAAGAAGGCTTCTGTACCCAAGTAGATCATTTGAATTTGGCCATTATCTACGTTGTAGGATTGATTAGCCTCAAAGAGATGGGATTCTTCTGCTTGAACTAGACCGTGGCTACAACGACAATGGTCTGCCTCAGCGCCTACCATCCCTCCCATTCGTGGCCATCGCTGTTTCAATTTGTGCAGTGACCGGCATTGAGGTGTGCGGGACGGGTCCTTGGAGCGGTTGCAATGGTGGAGGGCTATGTGCTCATCGATGGGCTGGCAGATGCCAGCGTGTTGATGGGTTCGGAGGAGGGCGGCAAGGGCGGGGGCACCCTGTTCGGCTGTGGTCTTGCACTCTGCACGCTGATTACCGTGAAAACACTACAGCCCCAATGAACCATGATCACCTTGCGAACGCCAGCGATTGCAGAGATGGACAAGATGCTGACCACCTGCAGGAGATGCGCTGACCGTGGCCTCTGGTGAGTTCTCAAAACCTTCTGCTCGTCATTCTTTGTGTTGATTTGGGTGCAACAAGATTCTTGGATGTTCTTCGTTGATTCACATAATAACTACTGAGATAATTGTTGGCTTGTTGCACTCTCTCCCAATATCCATACAGTCAGTCACATTCTCCAATGCTGAAGAAACATTGAGTTTAGCATTGTCTATTCCTTGTCCAGTAACCCCTTCTCTAGTGCACACCAGGTGTTTGTGCTTTTGTCAACACCATCATTGATTTTTAACTAATCACTGTAAATATTTCTTATTTGGGCTATTGCCATGATGTTATACACAAGATTTTCGATCTTGATCTATTTGTCTTCTGGTAATATTATGTTGGAGATGGGTTAAATGATTTGTAGAATGAAAACGCCATTCAGCATGCTGTGGTAGTAGTAAGTTGCCATGTGATCGACACTTCTTTGTAAATTCCCTACCTCCCTGCTCCCTCTGCCCCAGGATATGTAGGATTTTTACAGATCATGGGTTTTTAGTTACCCAATCTGATTTGTAGCCACATATATTTGTTCCTTTTTTTTTTGGCAAATTCTGTATGAGAGAGTTCGTTGTAACTGGTGAACTTCGATTTAGCCTTTGGGATGCAGCATGGAGCGCTTGAGAATTTGAAAAAGCTACATATCTATGCATGAATTGCTCAAATTTGTGCTCCAATTTTGTAGTTCTATGGAGTATGGAGTGCCACATGTCATGATTGTAGGGAAGAAAGAAGCTTGAGTGTGTTGGCCAGGATACCCACTTGAAATACAGAACTATGGATCTGTATGCAACCGCATATATCTTTTAATTTTCCCATTGTTTGCTTCATTCTGAAAATTCATGTCATCAGCTTATCTTCTACTGCTGTAGTTTATAGCGAAGAAATTATGTAGGAGTTTAGAAGTTAAAGTCCATGATGTTTACTGATCATTATCCACTGTAAAGATTTTGACAGGGCTACTTGGTGATCTGCAGCCAGTGATAATCTTTTTATTTATTTTTTTCTTGAATACGAAGGAGAACTGCGAATCTTTGTGCTGAAGAGAAGAAAAGACTGGCCCTTAAAATCTTCACCACCTTACTCTGGGCTGAGCCGTGAGGGGCTAAGGTACATTAGAAATGTAAAATATAGAAAGAACGAATAAGGGTGAGACCTGATCAATGGAGCCCTATTCTAACCCACTGCTCCACCAAGACCAAGAGCCTCTATCTGTTTCCTTCAAAAAAAAGAAGAGCCTCTATTTGATTTAGCCGAAAGAAACTTAACAATGGCCATCACTGGATTTATTCAATATCGGTTGTACAGATTACTTCAGAATGTGGAAGCGAAGCATCTCACTAGATAACCATTTTTGCCCTTTCAAATTTTATTGAATGTGATGAGATAAAGAACTGTAGTCCTTCTGAAAACCTAATATCACTAGAGTCATGATGGCAGAATTAAAATATGGAGTCTCCATAAATATATTGAAAATTCTTAACCATTGCATCTCATTGGAGGGAAGAGAGAATAAGGAAGAGAATATATCTGAAATTTCAGACATTTGTTAATGAGAATATCAAATATCATTGCGCAGCAGTATAATTCATTATGGTGCTTTTCTATTGAAGTATGAATGTCTCTTGTGCTTTTCTATTCATTATGGTGCTTTACTAGTACTTTGATACCTCTTAATTTTTTGAGAACGTGCATAGCACGTATTTCATTAAGAAGAAGAGAATTACAGCTAAGCAACCTTAGAAGAATCTCTAAGGCGCGGAGTTACAAAGGAAACAACTACAACGACCAACAACAACAACTAAAGCGATAAGAGGAAGCAAAAGCTACCCGACCACCGAAGCAAACGACAGGACCGAAGACGTCTGAAGCCCTAAGACAAATCGACACCTGCAGAACAACGTACACTCAGAACACCCACACGTCATCGAGTCGCTACCAACCCGGAGCCAACGGAGGCAGAGCGAGAGGGCCATGCAAGACTGTCGGACCTTAGGACCGGCAATCCACCTGAGGTACCTGAGTGGTTGATTTGTAAGCGGGACGATTGCTGAGCTAGTAGCTTGATGGTGCACAGGAGACGCTGATTTAGACAGGTTCGGGCTACCCGGAGGTATAATACCCTACGTCCTGTGTCGGTGGCGTTGTTTGTATTGCTGGAACTCGGCCATGCTTCGGGAAGTAAGGACGAGCGTATGGGTTACAATGCGAGATTCGCGTGTCCCTCATGGGGGTGCCCTAGACCGCCTTATATAGGGTGACGGGCTGGGATTTTACAAGTCGGTTTTCATCTAGACCTACTTGATATCGACCAGGACTCTTGTCCGAGTCACAACAGAATATCCCTGGATATCCGGACGAGCCGCCCGCCGGGTCTTCATCAATTTGTCCGTCAAGTCGAGGTTCCTTGTGGGCCGCCTAGGGGTCGGCCCACAACCTTGTCAGGCGTGGGCCCAGGTCGGCCTAGTCTAGTCTGACAGTGAGACCCGGGGTACCCATATCCGACAAAGACGATGCCTCCAAGGAGAACACGACGTCAACGCCGCCATCGTCCGACTGTCCACAAGGAACAGTCCGAGTCTTCAATGGCGAAACTGATTGAGTTTGGTGGCCGAGATAACGCCCCCGACAGGGTAAGCTACGTTAAAGGACGCAACCGTTATCAGCACCGGCCAATACCGTGCACGGCTTTCGCCAGAAGGCTACCAAACCCAACTTCACACTATGACCGACCACTGATCCCTGGAAGAAAGCTAAGTCGATGGAAAGGCAGCGAGTGATCCAAGCTGAAGACGATGAAGAGCCACTACAGGTGCCACACGACCAAGAGCGACCAAGAAACAACCGAGATGCCCAGAAACGTTCGAGATTGCGTGAGTGATAGCACATGCCCAGAATTCCCAAGAAGCTACACGACACGGGCTCCTTGGGATCAACGACGAAGAAGCGGCGGCATGCGTGAATCTGGGCCGGGGACAGGGTCGGGAACCCCGAAGATGCGACCTTGAAGCCGGAAGCCGGCGGCGGTGGAAGCTGCAACTCGGAGCAGCCCCATACCAGGACCCGCAAGAGACGGTCTCCTCCTTCACGCTGATGGACAAGCCCCTTTGAAAGGACCTTGATGTCACCTAGAGGGGGGGTGAATAGGTGAATCTGCAATTAACAAAACTTTTTCCACTGTTAGTACCGAAACCGGTCAGACCGGTTTCCAAAACACGGTGAACTCAAATCCAGTAGAAAAGCGGTCAGACCGGTTTACCAAACCGGTCAGACCGGTTTGTTGCAGAAACACACAATTATGCAATTATCCCCTCTACGAGTTCTAGCACAAACCAAACTTGTTGTGTAGCTCTTGTAGATGATTTCTAGCAGGTTAGCAGGTTCACAAAGTCCCTGCACACAAGTAGAGCACAACCAAGTAGATCGAAGCGGAAGCAAATATAAATGCTAGAATTGAACTTGTGAGGCAAACCAATAGAGAGACACGATGATTTGTTTCCCGAAGTTCGGATTCACCAATGCCACAAAGGCCGTCACAAAGACAAGGTGAATCCTACTCTCCGTTGAGGGCCTACGAAAGGCGGGCTTATCCACTCCAAGCCACTTTCCTCGGTTCCACTAGCTTGTGGCCCTTTTCCACGAAGGAGGCAAGGCCGGCCTATACAAACGATCCGCGGCTTACCACAAACACGGTAGCTCACCGGCGACGTCTAGCCGTCAAGGAGGCTTCACCTCCAAGAGTAACAAATGCTTCAAAGGTTGCTAGACTTCACCTCAAGTACTCAAGCTATGGATTCACTCTTTGCTGTTGCAATTAGCTCTATCAAGCTTTCTCTAGCTCACAAACAATATCTCCCTCAACCCAAATCCAAAGATATGAAATATCAATCAACTCTCACAAAGAGAGGTTTGGGGAGAGCTTGCTGGTGCTTGAGATGGCTCTAGGCGTGCAAGGAAGGCAAGGGAACCAACAGCCCTCAAAGGAGAGGGCCAAGGGGTATAAATACCCCAAAACTCCCAAACTAGCCGTTATAGCCGTTGGAAACCGGTCAGACCCGTTTCCCAAACCGGTCAAACCGGTTTTCAAAGGAAACTAGCTGTTAGGGCTGTCAGAGGCCAAACCGGTCAGACCGGTTTGGGTCCTGACAGCACACAGTCCCAAACACAACACTCTCAAGGCTATCTCACAAGGGTTGATCTATTGAGCCCTTTTTGGTGTTGTCAGTCAACTAATGTTGCATCCCTCTTGATAGTACGGCATTCCTATACTCAAGAAAATAAATGGCAAATCAATCTTTTTCTTGAGCTTCTATGTCTTCAATGATGCCATACATGATCATTCTCATCTTGAGGGCTTATAACATTCCTTTCTTGTTGAGCAAATCAAATCTTGATCTAGGCTTAGAATTTCCAAGTGTATGGACCAATTCATAAGCCATTCCAATATATGATCAATAAAGAATTAGACGCATTGCACAGCTTCACTCGTAAGGCTTGATTAGTGCATAGAGATTAAACCATGATGCTAGTCTTCACCCTAGCAAAGTCCCTCGGCTACAAGACCAACTTGCCCTTCTCTTTGCTTGGTACCTGGACACTCCCATCTAGCTTAACTCTTTCACCATATCTAGCCACCCTCATTGAGATCCACTTTGTATTGCATCATCAGGAATACCACATTGAAATCCATTGCTTCAATTGATCTTGAAATATCTTCAATATTGTCTTTGGTAGATAACTTGTTCATGAGCTTCCATACACTTGAGACCATATGTGTACCATAGTGATCATGTCTCAATTTGATTGTAAATCTTTGCCATGGAACAAGTCTAAAGAAATCCCAATTTCTTAATTAATTTATCCCATTAACCTTTGACAAGTATCTTCTAGGTGAGACCAACTAATTATGTATAAGCTCTTGTCTCTTTTGTTACTTTTGCTCACTTGTCATTATTCATCTTTTGATATCATGGGATTACCATCACTTGTTTGCTTTTATGTTCTTCGTACCAACAATGAGCTCTCATTCTTCAACAAATATGTTTCATGAATGTCCATAAGAATAAAACCCTGCTCATATACTTAAACAAACAAGTTAAATTACAAATCATGTTGTCATCCAAAATCACCAAAACAATTAAGTGCCAGCAGCCAACACATTTTGGGTGGTGGTATGCTTTCTGCCCACAAATGCGGCTCTTGATCTCTCAGACACTCTAGCTAGCACATGGGGTCCATCAATGGCTCCAACACAGTCCTACATAAGGTTGCATTAATTAGTACTAGTAGATAGACAATTTTGGCTGGTGTATGATGGACAAATGGAATAGAACCAAACCTTGAAGTAAGGGCTCCACTTTCTTTTGTTTGTGATTTTAGTTGGAACTGCTGGTGACCGTGGAAGGATCAACTCAGACCTAAGTTCTCCAACAGGATACAACAACTCAGACGTAGGGTTTCTTTTTTTACATGCCTACGTAGGGTTTCAACAGACCTTAAAAGGGGCACGTGAACACATCTAAATTTTTGGTTGTGGCCAACAACATGAAGAAACATGGCAACTTGCTCTTCAATGTTGCGATGTATGCTATCTTTGAGCAGACCCTGTTACGGAACAGGTCATAAAGTTGCAATAAAGGGGCTCTCTTCATCCCAACGGTGTTCACACATTGGGTGCCATTTGATTGGTAGATAAAGGCTATATTTTTTTTTGCCTTTGTTCATCCCTAGGAAGCATTGGGCCATAGTTAATGGTTCGTCTAGCATGTGCCAGTCTCCTAAACCTAGCAGCAATCCAGGCAGATATCACACCCACAAGAGCTGCACCCCCAATTATGATCTCTCGGCGCCTTGCAACTTTGATCATCCATGGCATAAACCGATCAATCTATTAGAACATGTTACTGATGAACATCCTATGATACCTCTTGATCACGAAGTGAGCAACTCTATAAAGTCACATACGGCCTGTGGTAAGGGAGGACAGCAATTTTCCCGGCTTTTCTGGCTTTAAAAGGTTTATTAGTTCGTTGTTTTATCTTACTCTATTTTAAGGCGGAAAATAATTATGGAGTCTCCACTAAGCTCAGTTTTTGGAATGGAGTTTTGGCAAGCCTTTTCATACTAGGGGCAACAAATTATGAAAGGAGCGGCTCCGGCGGCCGGCCAGGGTGGCCACGGTACTCCCTCCGTCCTAAAAATATAAGGTCCTGGAGCATTCAAACTCAAAAAATAACATACAGGAGAAATGACATCTATACCCCTCATTTTACATTACCCACCAACTCTCCACCTACCCACCAACCCTATTTAGTTTTGTCTTATCCCTCCAGGACCTTATATTTTGGTACAAAATTTGAACCCTCCAGGTCCTTATATAATGAGACGGAAGGAGTAGCAAAAAATTTTAGGTACCCTTCGATGTAAATCTACCGGCTTCTGTTTCCATCGCTGCTCTTTGGCTTAGCCTGCGCACGTGTCGACAATTGCTTGGACGGAAGGCTCCCGAAGCGTTGCGTCGCTCGGAAAAATCTCCCTTCGCCTTCCTCCGAGAATCATCGAGCAGCTCCCACTCACTTTCTCACCGGTGCCCCGTTTCCCTCCCTGCCTCGGCTGCCGCCTCATCGCCTCCCTCCACCGCCACCTCGCCTCCTTCTCCCGCCGCCCCTTTTCTCCGTCCCGCGCTGCCGGTCCCCTCCCTTTCTTTGCGTCGCTCGAAAAAAGAATCTCGGTTGCCTTCCTCCAAAAACCATCGAGCAGCTCCGACTCGCTTCCTCGCCACGACCCCGTTTCCCCCGACTGCCTCCGCTACCGCCTCGTCGCCTCCCTCCGCCGCCACCTCTCATCCTCCTCCCCCCGTCGCCCCCTTCCTCCGCCCCGCCGCCACGGCGGGCGGCCGCGGGGGCGGTGGGCAGCAGCGCGCCGGACGGTGACGGGCGGCCGTGCGGCGCCCCCTTCTGCTCCGCATGGAGCCGAGGAGACGAGCACCGCACAGCCGCCATATCCTTCGCGGCCTCCTCCCCTTCCGCGAGCCTGCGCCGGCCCATATTGCCTTCCCGCGGCGACGGAGCTAGGCCGGAGGGGCGGCGGGGCGGCAGCGTAGTGGGTCGCCCTCCTGGCGGCGTCAGCGGCGGCGGAAGCTCGGTCTTCAAGGAGTTGCGACAGCTCCGCATCGAGCTGCCCTCGGGCGGGGCGGCGGAAGAGGACCGCGAGTGGCGGCGGCGGGCCCCTGGCGCCGCGCGGGCAGCCGCAGGCGGCAGAGGACGCGCGGCGCGTGGCCAACGCGTCGGCGGCACGCGGTGAGCAGCGTAGCGGTGTGGGCCGGCCTCCCCGGCGCACTCTCTCCATCTTCCCAATGTCTCCAACGGCGGCGGTGGATGGAGGCCCGGCCTTCTCGGGCGGCGGCGCACCCCCGCCCCTGCCGGCCTCCCCCTCCGCTTCCCCGTGCCAGCCTTCCCCGGCGCAGCTCCCAGCCGCCTCCCCTTCCGCTTCTGTACATCAGCGTGGACTACGGCGAGATGGCAAATAATCTGCCGCCGCCGGAGGAGACGGCGAGGCTGCTCAAGTCCACGTCCATCTCCAAGACAGCACAGAGCAGAGGTAAAAGGTTCCTTCTTTGTCTTCTCCTCCGGTCCCAATCCAGACTCCTCCCCTTTCCTCCAGACAGCGTCCCGCCTGGCCGCTTCCTCGCGCCATTTGCCGGCCGGGTTCCGTCCGGCTCGTCATCGCCTTCGGGCTGCTGCTGCACGTCCTCCACCGCCACCCCGGGAGACCGCTGGTGGGGTCTGCCGTCGGCGGCGATGGCGGCCGCCGCGTCCCCGACCACCGCTGCTCTTGTACCCAGGGAACGCCTCGCTTGCGCTGCTCCGCGCCGATGGGTCCCTCGTCCCTGCTTGCGCGCCGAGCTGCGCATGCCGTGGCTGGCCTCGGCACCCCGCTTATCGCGCGGCCACTCCGTCTCTTCCGATGGTCTGGGTTAAATGTTGGTGAAGCCCTGAAGGGGAGATTTTCCTGTGATTTTCTCTTTGCTATTTGAGCTAGATTTGGAACCTCGATTTGCAGTTTCCAGTCCTTTGACCAACATTTGCTGGTTATTCATCTTCATGTGCCCAACAAATGGTGCTTATTTGCTTCTGTCTGTGCAGGTTATGCTCAACCAATGTGCATGAGCTGCTAACATTTTGGTATGTTTGCCTTCTCAACTTTCAGTTCTCTCCTCAGTTTGGGTGTCTGCCTTGCATCTGGTCCCGTGCTTACAGTGATTGTAAACGTTGTGCCTGCTAGATTGGATTTGCAGTGTTGTGGTTCCAAAGACATTAATTAGTTCATGTCATTGCAATGGTGGGAGTGAAGTGTGATATCAATCATTTTGACAACTGTTTTGGAAATTTCTGTAGTTCTCGTCTAATGAATTTCATGAGCTTACAAAGTTTATGTGTTGCCATTCAGTCCTGGATGAAAATTAATAACCATATTTTCATATAGCTTATATAAAGATTATTAGACAGATGTACCTAATTTGTTGTAATGGACGAAAATTATCTCCATATTTTGCAGCAGCCTCATGAAACTCTGATGCGTGAAAAAATGATGTATTCTTCATGGTGCTGGCTGGATGGAATGCTTATGCAGTGATCAAGGTGACAATACAAGCAATCCCCAATGACCAAATTGTCAAGGTATGGTGGGCTCTTACATTTGTCTTTACACCCCTCGTGCATTTGATGAAATGAGAATGTAACACAAACCACTTTTGAGATCCCATTATAGTTAACTATCCTTCGTGACAATTGACACAATTCTGGAGCCTATATATACTAAGTTCTGCATAGTACTTCCATGTATAATATAGATTTTGGATTATGGAAGTTCTGCATGGCTAACAATAAATATCCTGGTGTCATTAGTGCAATGATATTTGCTGTTTAGCTGGCCTTGTGATGCCGTCTTGCTTGTATGCGCTCCCAAATCATATTTGTATCTTAGATTTGGCAAAATGATCTGTTTCTTCGAAATATTGGATCAATTAATTTCAATGCTATGGTTAGTGATAATATTCTTGATTCTAAGGCATGTGTGGTCTGTTTTAATATGGCAGGGCCCTTCCTGTGTGAAATTCTGTTTTAGATTGTTACTCATTTAGACCTATACACAGATGGTGGCATATTTGACAGATTTTTAATGTAATGATTAGCGTGACGCCTAACTGAAATTTCTTCTTCAGATAATGTTTCCTGCTCCTTTGGTCAGTCAAATCTGATACTACATAAAATGGTTATGCTCCTTTCATATACCTGCTATCTCAATAGTGTCTTGCACTCTTGCAGTATAGTTCAGTTTATTGCCTCCAATATACCTCCCTTATATGATTATATCTGATATTCAGATTAATGGAATGATAATTTGCATCACAAAGAAACTTAAGTCCCTCCCATCATTTTAGGTACAGTGCTGTTTCCGCCTCCAATATACATACCATATATTGGCTATGTAGGTCAATGAAATGGTACTATATTTGGTATGCAAGCCAATGAAATGATCCTTCAAAAAAATATGTTAAATCGCTTACTCTGTATGCAATAGCCAATTCTGTCCTGGTTTCACTCACCTCAACAGCTCAACTAAACAACTTTGGAATTTTACCATGTAACATTAATTGTGGAAATGTCAATGCAGAAGATCTATTGGTTACTTTTAAATCTTTGATATATTTTACCTCGACACATTGAATCTTCTAAATTAATATGCATTTTCTAGGCCTATGCTGAGTTATGAGACCGTTGCGAAGATGCTACTGCAAGCAGGTAACATTTCACTCTGCACTTTGGTTAGAGATCTGTCCGTATGTTATCTATAATTTGGCAACACCAGTAACTGAATCTTAATAGCCTGCAATGGACTCCAGATCCATCTGCTGCCACTAATTTCAGCTAACTCTCCAGCTTTCATCACTCTGCCTTGAGGTTGTACTGCTATATAGTTTCTCTGATTGCTTTGCTTATAACAGGCAGTTTCATGTGCTATATCTATTTTATTGCATCTCTACCTTTTCTCAGTTCACTTCTCTTTCACATGCTAGAAGTTAGCTGTTTTCCCCTCATGTTGTTCCAACTTTCAACTCATCAATGCTGTTACTGGTCGACCAGACCCCCTGTGCCTTTCATGCATATTAATGTAGCATGGAAAATAAGGAATACAAAAACATTCCGTATGCATATACAACTTTAGGTTTAGAAAATGGATTGTTTCTAACAAACTTGAGACGATTCCAGCCAACCCCTGTCCTTGGAGACCAAATCTCGATTCTCTGACCCAACAAGGTTAGCATATTTTTATTCTCTCCTGCCATTCTTGGATAAATTGTAAAGATTGTTGCCTCCAGCATGGTTCCTCGGCTATAAAGTGATTCATACAATTTTTTGTTTTGTTTTGCTTTCCATTGTTGAATCAAAGATCTGAGACACTGTCCTAGCCCACCATCAAGCCATAGGACCCAACTTCACTATTAGCCTCTTGCAATGGACAAATGAGTATCGATGCAAAAAGCTTCCATAGAACACCAAGGTGACAATTGACATCAAAGGCCCTCCTCTCCAAACGTCTAACAAAAATTGCCTTCCCTAATGCAACATCCAAACTTGTGGGTTAGTCAATGGCTACGCATAGAGCATGCAAGCAATACATAACAGGCTAACACCCACTGCTTAGATCTGTCTTATGGTCATGCCATGGGTGTCCATACATTCCCTTTGATCCTTCACACAAGCCCCTACAATAGGCCAAAGAAACATAACAATATGCATTGGGCACCAGACCCATCCGTACGCGCTGACCTCGATGAATTGTTCTACAAATTAAGCCCAGAAAAACAGAGGTATTGTACTCAACTAGACCATTTGTGAATCTCTATTATATAGCCATTTGCATTTTGATATAACATTGAAATAACGATCAGCATTGCTTCTTCAGGACCCAAAGGTAGTGGCTGAAGCTTTTCAAGAGCATATCAGTGGTAAAGACGACAACAATAACCTTACTTCTTTATGCCTATGTTAAGAGTTGTCAACGCTCCCATCGACCTACTTTCTTATATTCTTCTCTTTGTGGCAGCCCAAAATGAATTAGAAGATATGCAAATGCTGACCACAAACAATATCACAATCTACTCAGAATACAACTCTGCTAGCTCAGATGACCCAAACAGGATACTACCACGTAGTCGTAGGTATGTGGATACATTTACACAGGCTGACAGGATCTCATTCTGATATAAACTGCTACTATTTCACTTCAGTGCCTCTGCTACAATTACACAAAAAAACTATGATCGCGAGCAAGGGAATAGAAACACAATTGTTTAACTCCAAGCGCTATTCATGAGACCAATTTTTTTCTCCCCCTCGTTTCCTCTGCAGACCACGTGCTCACCAGCCTGAAGAAAACAGCTGGTTCACAACGACGTCAATTTCGTCTATGTCACGTCTACTATTGTTCCAACAATAAAATTAAAGACTTTGTGTTAGCACTGTAAATTATGTATCCTCAGTTGACTTGCCACTCTTGTGAACTGTGTATACTTCCTGATGCTCGATCATCATAGAGTTTGATTTATTTGCTTAAAGCACTGCAATATACATTCATGTAAATTGAATCCAGAGCTTGTGTAAGCTATATTTGACTATTCGGACTCAATTACTCGGTGAGCTCAGAACAATGCTACATGTATGTATTGTATATTAAATTTTGCGCGCCCCGGCACGCAAATCACTAGTATACATACATACATACATACACTGATATTCAACCGGGCGGTGTCGGTGCAAAGCCAGGTGGGACACGTCATCGAAATTATTTTGCTCCGTCCGATGTCTATCCAACGGTAGAAAATACAGCGTGTGGCCCGGAGATCTTGTATTTAGGCCCTCGCTTTCTCATTGAATAAACCTGTGATCCAAGCCTGCGTGTGTGCATCCCGTTGGCTGGAAGCATCCGGACCACACAAGCTCCTTCCCAAGCTGAAAATATCTTATCTTTTCCCTCTCATCTCTCGTCCTCCCTTCCGAGCGCCGACGCTGCTACCCCGGCGGACGCGCGAGCGGTAACATGCGCCGCAACACGGATCCTCCCTCGCTCCTTTCTCTCGGCCTCTCCCTCGCTCACGCCGCCACACCACTGGGAGCACAAGCGCGAGCACAGCCATGGCAGGTCTCGTCGCACGCGCTCCTGTTCGCCTCGCGCTCATTCCTTCGTCTCATGTTGTTGCCACCCCGGCCACCTCGTTGTGGTGCCGCTCTGTTCCGCCGCTGCAGCGCTGCTCCTATCCTCCGCAGCGGCGCGGCATCACCGGTGGCCTCCTTGCTGTGTTGGCACGGGTCATGGCCACCTCGGAGCCGTCGCTAGCGACACTGCCGCCGTTCCTGGGTTTCCCTCATGGATCTGCAGGCTCTGCTAGAGTCTGGCGTGGAGGATGCTGCGTCGATAGCCCCCCGTCGAAGGAGAATGAGATCAGTGTATTTGTCCTGCAGTTCTTCGTAAGATTGTCACGGACGAGAGAAAGGAATGAGGGAGGGTTTCCTTGGGTTTCTCTCAGGTAATTCAAAGAGCTTATTGCTGCTATTTCTACAGTTTCGTTCGTGGTTCAAGTTCCTGCTCTGCCGCCCCTGCCTAAATGTGCATTGGTCTTGTCCATACATTTCTGTTCTCAGACAGACGAAGGGCACCTGCCCCTTTTCTCTAATCCTCTAATCTTTGATTCTATTTTCTGTGAGAATAGGTGTTCCTCTAAGTGAGTGGAGCGTGGCAGCAGCACACCATTGGTGGGATGTAGATTGCAGCTGATGGATTATGCATTCATCACTATGCTAGGGTTATCATGCCTCCAAGGTGTTTGATGGTATGCCAGTAAGTGCAGTTGAAGGAGAATAAGACATTAGAATTCTATAATTGGATTCATGATTCTATCGTAGTGACTTATATTACCAATTATTGCCTAATACGGGTACCTGTACAGCTTGATTCGCCGAGCCACTATTGTTGAAAGCTTGTAACAACATGTTTGACGAAGCAAGTGAATTTATGCTTTTAAGAAAATACAGCTGTACCATAAATTGGACAGCTATGATTTATGTT
>OAMR01000186.1:284677-322927 GCA_900205405.1 Echinochloa crus-galli | reverse complement strand
CAGCGTGCGACAGGCTCGCGGCGCGGCGTGGGAGGGCTGGCGGCGCGGGAGAGCGCGCAACAACGGCGCGGAGGGGCCTACCAGGCAGGCCGCTTCCTCGGGGTCCAGAGGGTGCGCCATCGAGCACTCACGGTGCACATTGGAACCAAGGATACAACCATGGAATTGATTCGGCAACAAGATAGGTAAACTCTTCAATCCAAACTTATTTGCATGGAATTAAAACTTCCGTTTTAGAGCGATTTAGGTTACCGATGGTGTGCTAACTGGATTGGGGAGCCTATTATTTTTTCCTTACTGTAAATCAACAAATGCTGTGATTTGTAGGTTGAATCACAGTGAACTAAAACTTGTTATTAAGATTCGATCGTATCGGAGCTTGCCGGATGGGGGGCCAAAGACTTACATAAGGAGGGAATCATTGACTACAATTGTTGATAGCCATAGCTATGGTTTGCTGCAGTTGGTAAATTACATAGGTGAATGCTTTGTGTGGGGTTCAAAGCAACAATTTTTTTTGTGGCGGTCTTTGGAGGATGCATCTATTGAGATTAGAAGTGATGAACAACTATTGGAGTGGTTTGAACTAAACAAAGAGAGTAGAGTTGTGCATATTGATGCCCAGATCAATGATTTTGAAGGTCCATTACAGTTCTCACCCACTAAACGTAGATGCCATCCTACCTTGAGGAACAAAGTAGATCAAACTCCCCAACTGTTGACACCAAAAATTAGCACCAGGAAGAGGCTGACGTGTGAGCCGAGTTTGGTGGAAGGATGCCATTCGGCTAAAGGGCTTTCCCTGAAGCATTCGGCAAAGATGCTCTGCGGTCGGGAACGCGTCGCCATTCGGCTAAGGGGTTTTCTCTGAAGCGTTCGGTAGAGATACTCTGCGGTCGGGAATGCGTCACCATTCGGCAGAGGCATTGTTCCGCAGGCGAAAAGCGGTAGCATTCGGGAAGGCATGATGACGTGGATCAATATAAGGAAAAGGCCGGTTCGAACAAGGAAAGCAATATGGGCACGAAGATTCGTCATTTATTTTTAGAAACAAGTATTGTAGTCGTGTCCGACTAGGAGTTGTATCAAGACCTGGGTATAAATACAAACCCATGGCAATTGTAATAGACACGAACGAACAAATCAATCAACACAACAAACCGGCCACGCGCCACCTATCGAGTCCCTAGTCGAGTCGTCGAGTCCTTCGAGAGGAGCCATCGATCCGTCGACCTCCGTAAGTACCGGCAACCTTGTATCATGCTTAGTATCATGCGGTGGATTTAAGCTTTGATGCAAGTAGTCTTGTTACCATGCTTAGTATCATCCGGTGGATTTAAGTTGTGGTCTCAAGAAGGTTCCTCTGTTAGGTCATGAGCCATGCGGTGGGCTAAGATCTAGTATGGACCAAGTTATCGGCTCTGTTAGATTCTGGCAAGATCTAGCAGATTCATTAAGTTACCCCGTGTTGCTTCGTTTTTACTATGTGCTTAATTCATGCAACACACCCTTGCCCAATCTAGACTGGTCGGGTTCGGTTCTAGACCGCAAAACGATGAAAGAACCGCGGCGTCCATATAGCCGAATCCGAAACAGTCTAGGTTGCCACGTGTCGCGGGTTCAAGCTTGTCGGCATCGTGTAGATCTTGACAGAACCGGGTATCATGCGGTAGATGCAGGTTTTTGGGTCGTCTTAGAGCTAATCATCCGGTGGATTAGAATTCGATTCGATCTGATAGATTTACCTTTACCGATTAGGCTTGTTCCTTCGCCATGGACCCCGATTCGGCTAAATAGCCGCATTCGGTAGTGCTCTCACGAGTGAACGTGTGTTCGTGGGTTTGCATTGGACAATGAATGCTTTTAGCCTTTCACGATTAGATTGTATCATGCGGTGGATTGATCTAATCTGATTAGTGGTGTGGTCTCAAACAAGTCGTATCATGCGGTGGATTAACTTGTTTGCTATCATGCTTGACGGGTGCTGCTTTCGGCCTATGCATTCTTTGTTTACTGCGAATTTATGATCATGTTTCACCCTTTATTTATTCTCATATCATGTCTGTCCTCGTTAATCGGTCAAGGATATACTTGGCTCTCTTTGTTTATTTAAAGACCGATCTTACGTCATGCTGATGTTGTGCGTTCGGCAGTGCGATTCTTACATGCTTCCACCGATTGCCGAATGATATTCTGAGTAACGACAGATAGCTTGTCCGTAGCTATATGTCTCTCGAGATTGGCTTCAATGCCGTAAATATGGAACTGTCTGGTCTCACCCGGCACGTTCCAGGTTTTGATCTAAACGTTTTTGTCCCTTTGTTAGTTTTCAGGCAAACTGACTGGCACGCCTCCGGAATTCGAAAGCCAGGGCCACGTGTGAAGCCAGCTGATTCGGCTTGCTGTGGGTATTCAAAATGCGGCTCGAAAAGAGTAATGCCGATGAAATTGGATAGCAATCCCTTCCCTCAGAATATGATTGGGTTTTCAATCAACATGGTGAATGCTGTTGCACCTGAAGAAAAGGGGAAGATGAAAGTTTTAACTTCAGAGAAGGCAAAACAAAGTGGCTCAGTTGATCCTACTCGGCAAGTCACAATTGAACAGATTCGCAAAAAAGACTCTCGCTTCCCGAATGATCAATTTGAAATTGGGAAATCCTCCAAGCCTAGAGTCACTACACGTATCCTCCTTAACAAATGGAAACGTCAGCAAGAAAAGGAGCGTTACCAAAGGCATAGACGTGAAGAGGAGAAGAGGAGATACGAGGAAGAAAGATATAGGGAGGAACAAGAAGAGTATGCTCGAGAGCAGGAACGAGCGCATTGGGGGTGTGCATTCTTCAGACACTGTTGGAACGAAGGTTTGAAGCTTCCCACATGGAATAATTGTCCTGAATGCAATGATAGGCATGTTGAATATAGGCAGGAAACTGTCAATCGCCGATCTGTCCATGAAAGAATTGGTAGGGTGCATCTTAGTGATGATCGGCGTTTTGATGATCAACCAAGAAAGAGACATGCTGATTGCAGATGGATTGATCATGAGGAAGAAGACCGTGAGTATGTTTGGCAAAAAGGACAGTGGTGTCCACCTGGTTTAAGAAGGAGTCAGAAGAGAAGAGTTCAACGCCTGAGGAATCAAGAATTAAAGCAAGCAAGGCCTAAGATGAAATCAATATGGCGTCGAAAGGACAAGCCTGAAGAAGATGGTCATTCGGCTCCTACATGCATGGTATGCTTTTTGCCGAATGAATTTATGGCTCCCACTGATCAAGTTGTGCAGGAGGAAGCGTTGTCAGAGGTAGATGAAGTCGAACAGCTAATGGCACAATTGATGCTCAATAAGCAAGCTGTCTTTGAAAAGCCAATCCAGAATCGACATATGAAGCCATTATATTTGAAAGGATTTGTCAATGGGAAGCCTTTAACCAAGATGTTCGTCGATGGTGGAGCTGCTGTGAATGTGATGCCATATACTACATTTAGGAAGCTTGGCATGGGCCCTGGAGATTTAACACCAACGAGCATAATTCTAAATGATTTTGCTGGAAATCCTTCAGACACCAAAGGCTGTGTTCATGTAGAACTGATGATTGGATCCAAAGTGCTGCTCACAACTTTCTTTGTCATTGAGGGCAAAGGGGCATATAGTTTGCTGCTTGGAAGAGATTGGATTCATGCAAATTGCTGTATCCCATCAACCATGCATCAACAGCTCATTCAGTGGATAGATGATGAGGTGGAGATTGTCCAAGCAGATGATTCAATAAGCGTGGCAAATATGGAACCAGCTTTTTGGGAGTATCAAGGCATAGATTGTTTCTCAGGCAAAGACTGGGGAGAAGGTCCTGTTGCACCAGCCAGCAGTGATCAACAGCCGATCGAAGCAGTCGGCTCTCATAGTAATTTTTGATGGAGAATCCAATTGATGGAACTGATGGAAAATTGGGGCGTGGATTTGTGTCGGCCGATAAATTGGAAGAAGTGGACATTGGAGATGGTGACAAGCCAAGGCCGACATTTATCAGTGCTAACTTGGATTCGGTTTTCAAAGAAAAGTTGGTGACATTGTTAAAAGAATACAAGGACTGCTTTGCTTGGGATTATTCGGAGATGCCCGGTCTAGACCGTTCTATTGTTGAACATCGGTTGCCGATCAAACCTGGTTACAGGCCTTACAAGCAATCACCCCGAAAAATCTACAAGGAAGAAGTGTTGGCCGATGTGAAAAAGGAGATTGAAAGATTACTAGATGCAAATTTCATTCGGCCATGTAAATATGCGGATTGGATCTCTAATATCGTTCCTGTCTATAAGAAAAATGGAAAAATGAGGGTTTGCATAGATTTTAGAGATCTAAACAAGGCTGCACCCATGGATGGATATCCAATGCCTATTGCTGATTCGTTGGTTGATGCTGCTGCTGGATACAAAGTGCTCAGTTTCATGGATGGTAATGCAGGATACAATCAGATTTTTATGGCATTGGAAGATATAGTAAAGACAGCTTTCAGGTGTCCTGGACACATAGGGTTGTTTGAGTGGGTTGTCATGACCTTTGGATTGAAAAATGCTGGTGCAACTTATCAAAGGGCTATGAATTATATTTTTCATGAGTTGATCGGCAAGATTGTGGAAATATATATTGATGATGTGGTGATCAAGTCATTGGATCATGAGTCTCATTTGGCCGACATAAGGAAAACTCTAGAATGCACCAGGAAGCATGGGCTTAAGATGAACCCGAACAAGTGTGCTTTTGGAGTTTCGGCTGGAGAGTTTCTGGGATTTTTGATACATGAAGGAGGAATAGGAGTTGGTAAGAAAAGCATGAAGGCAATTGATGAAATTGTTCCTCCAACTAATCTTAAAGAGCTACAATCACTGCTTGGCAAGATAAATTTTGTGAGAAGATTCATATCAAACTTGTCACAAAAGGTGTTGCCCTTTTCCTCACTATTGAAAATAAAGAAGGATCAAAAGTTTGTATGGGGTGACGAACAACAAAAGGCTTTTAATGAAATAAAAGAGTACATGAAGAAGCCACCAGTATTGGTGCCTCCACAATTGAACAAGCCTTTCAAGTTGTACGTGGCGGCCGATGCCCAAACTATTGGATCGGCCCTTATTCAAGAATTTGAAGGGAAGGAAAGAGTGGTTGCATACCTTAGCCGAAAGTTATTAGATCCGGAGACAAGGTATTCGGCTATAGAGAAGCTTTGCTTATGTGTTTACTACTCCTGTACAAAATTTCGGCACTACTTACTACATGCCGAATGCATTGTGTATTCAAAGTTTGATGTGATAAAACACATGTTGTCTATGCCAATTTTGAACGGAAGGATTGGCAAATGGATTTTAGCTTTGTCTGAGTTTGAATTAAGATTTGAATCGGCAAAGGCTGTTAAGGGACAGATTATTGCCGATTTCATTACTGAACATCATGATACATCAATAACTTTGCTTAACATTGTTCCTTGGGTGTTATTCTTCGATGGATCTTCATGCGACAAAGGTGGTGGAGCAGGTATTTTATTAATTTCACCCAAAGGAGAAACATTTGAGTTTGCTATTCCCATTCAATCTACTGTTACTAACAATCAGGCTGAGTATGAGGCATTACTCAAAGGGCTCCAATATTTGAAAGAAGCAAAAGCCATTGCAGTTGAAATTTTTGGAGATTCAGAATTGGTCATAAAACAATTGAATGGTGAATATGAATGCAAAAGTGATATCTTGAGGAATTACTATGAAGAATGCAAAGAAATATTGAAGAGCTTTCGGTCAGTAATTCTACAACACATTCCTAGAGGGGATAATGGAGAGGCAAATAGATTGGCCCAAAGTGCATCAGGTTATAGAGAAAATCAAGAGGTATTTGCCACTGATGACTGGAACGTGCGCATTGGGGGTGTGCATTCTTCAGACACTGTTGGAACGAAGGTTTGAAGCTTCCCACATGGAATAATTGTCCTGAATGCAATGATAGGTATGATGAATATAGGCAGGAAACTGTCAATCGCCGATCTGTCCATGAAAGAATTGGTAGGGTGCATCTTAGTGATGATCGGCGTTTTGATGATCAACCAAGAAAGAGACATGCTGATTGCAGATGGATTGATCATGAGGAAGAAGACCGTGAGTATGTTTGGCAAAAAGGACAGTGGTGTCCACCTGGTTTAAGAAGGAGTCAGAAGAGAAGAGTTCAACGCCTGAGGAATCAAGAATTAAAGCAAGCAAGGCCTAAGATGAAATCAATATGGCGTCGAAAGGACAAGCCTGAAGAAGATGGTCATTCGGCTCCTACATGCATGGTATGCTTTTTGCCGAATGAATTTATGGCTCCCACTGATCAAGTTGTGCAGGAGGAAGCGTTGTCAGAGGTAGATGAAGTCGAACAGCTAATGGCACAATTGATGCTCAATAAGCAAGCTGTCTTTGAAAAGCCAATCCAGAATCGACATATGAAGCCATTATATTTGAAAGGATTTGTCAATGGGAAGCCTTTAACCAAGATGTTCGTCGATGGTGGAGCTGCTGTGAATGTGATGCCATATACTACATTTAGGAAGCTTGGCATGGGCCCTGGAGATTTAACACCAACGAGCATAATTCTAAATGATTTTGCTGGAAATCCTTCGGACACCAAGGGATGCGTGCATGTTGATCTGATGATTGGGTCCAAGACTCTGCTTACAACTTTCTTTGTCATTGAGGGCAAAGGGGCATATAGCTTGCTGCTTGGAAGAGATTGGATTCATGCAAATTGTTGTATTCCATCTACTATGCATCAACAGCTTATTCAGTGGATAGATGATGAGGTGGAGATTGTCCAAGCAGATGATTCAATAAGTGTGGCAAATATGGAACCAGCTTTTTGGGAGTATCAAGGCATAGATTGTTTCTCAGGCAAAGACTGGGGAGAAGGTCCTGTTGCACCAGCCAGCAGTGATCAACAGCCGATCGAAGCAGTCGGCTCTCATAGTAATTTTTGATGGAGAATCCAATTGATGGAACTGATGGAAAATTAGGACGTGGATTTGTGTCGGCCGATAAATTGGAAGAAGTGGACATTGGAGATGGTGACAAGCCAAGGCCGACATTTATCAGTGCTAACTTGGATTCGGTTTTCAAAGAAAAGTTGGTGACATTGTTAAAAGAATACAAGGACTGCTTTGCTTGGGATTATTCGGAGATGCCTGGTCTAGACCGTTCTATTGTTGAGCATCGGTTGCCAATCAAGCCTGGTTATAAACCTTACAAACAGCCACCCCGAAAAATCTACAAGGAAGAAGTGTTGGCCGATGTGAAAAAGGAGATTGAAAGATTACTAGATGCAAATTTCATTCGGCCCTGTAAATACGCGGATTGGATCTCTAATATTGTTCCTGTCTATAAGAAAAATGGAAAGATGAGGGTTTGCATAGACTTTAGAGACTTAAACAAGGCTACACCCATGGATGGATATCCAATGCCTATTGCTGATTCATTAGTTGATGCTGCTGCTGGATATAAAGTGCTCAGTTTCATGGATGGTAATGCAGGGTACAATCAGATTTTTATGGCATTGGAAGATATAGTAAAGACAGCTTTCAGATGTCCTGGACATATAGGGTTGTTTGAGTGGGTTGTCATGACCTTTGGATTGAAAAATGCCGGTGCAACTTATCAAAGGGCTATGAATTATATTTTTCATGAGTTGATCGGCAAGATTGTGGAAATATATATTGATGATGTAGTGATCAAGTCATTGGATCATGAGTCCCATTTGGCTGACATAAGGAAAACTCTAGAATGCACCAGGAAGCATGGGCTTAAAATGAACCCGAACAAGTGTGCTTTTGGAGTTTCGGCTGGAGAGTTTCTGGGATTTTTGATACATGAAGGAGGAATAGGAGTTGGCAAGAAAAGCATGAAGGCAATTGATGAAATTGTTCCTCCAACTAATCTTAAAGAGTTACAATCACTGCTTGGCAAGATAAATTTTGTGAGAAGATTCATATCAAACTTGTCACAGAAGGTGTTGCCCTTTTCTTCGCTGCTGAAAATCAAAAAGGATCAAAAGTTTGTATGGGGTGACGAACAACAAAAGGCTTTCGATGAAATAAAGGAGTACATGAAGGAGCCACCAGTATTGGTACCTCCACAATTGAATAAGCCTTTCGAGTTGTACGTGGCGGCCGATGCCCAAACTATTGGATCGCCCCTTATTCAAGAATTTGAAGGGAAGGAAAGAGTAGTTGCATACCTTAGCCGGAAGTTAGTAGACCCAGAGACAAGGTATTCGGCTATAGAGAAGCTTTGCTTATGTGTTTATTATTCATGTACAAAATTTCGGCACTATTTGCTAAATGCCGAATGCGTTGTACATTCAAAATTTGATGTAATTAAGCACATGTTGTCAATGCCAATTTTGAATGGAAGGATTGGCAAATAAGAAGTATTGTGGATTTCATGACAGAAATTCTCATTCCATTAATGAATGCAGGATCTTCAGAATGAGGATTCAAAAGGCTATCCAAGAGGGGCACCTGAAGTTTGACAACAGAATGAAATTGGATAGCAATCCATTCCCTCAGAGTATGATTGGGTTTTCAATCAACATGGTGAATGCTGTTGCACCTGAAGAAAAAGGGAAGATGAAAGTTTTAACTTCAGAAAAGGCAAGACAAAGTGGCTCAGTTGACCCCACTCAGCAAGTCACGGTTGAACAAATTCGCAAGAAAGATCCTCGTGCCCCGAATTGTCAATTTGAAATTGGGAAATCCTCTAAGCCTAGAGTCACTTCACGTATTCTTCTCAATAAATGGCAACGACAGCAAGAAAAAGAGCGCTACCAGAGGCGTAGATATGAAGAAGAAAGGTACAGAAAAGAGCAAGAAGAATTTGCACGGGAACAGGAACGTGCACATTGGGATTGTGCTTTCTTCAGACATTGCTGGAACGAGGGTTTAAAGTTGCCTACATGGAATAATTGCCCTGAATGCAACGATAGACATGATGAATATAGACAGGATACTGTCAATCGCCGATCTGTCCATGAAAGAATTGGCAGAGTACATCTTAGTGATGATCGGCGTTTTGATGATCAACCAAGAAAGAGGCATGCTGATCACAGGTGGGTTGATCATGAAGAAGAAGAAGATCATGGGTATATTTGGCAAGAAGGGCAATGGTGTCCACCTGGCTTAAGGAAAAGCCAAAAGAGAAGAGTACAACGCTTGAGGAATCAAGAATTAAAGCAAGCAAGGCCTAGGATGAAATCAGTATGGCGTCGAAAGGACAGACCTGAAGAAGATGATCATTCGGCTCCTACATGCATGGTATGTTTCTTGCCGAATGAATTTATGGCTCCTGCTGATCAAGTTGTACAGGAGGAAGCGTTGTCAGAGATAGATGAAGTCGAACAGCTAATGGCACAATTGATGCTCAATAAGCAAGCTGTCTTTGAAAAGCCAATCCAGAATCGACACATGAAGCCACTATATTTGAAAGGATTTGTCAATGGGAAGCCTTTAACCAAGATGTTTGTCGATGGTGGAGCTGCTGTGAATGTGATGCCATATACTACATTCAGGAAGCTTGGCATGGGCCCTGGAGATTTAACACCAACGAGCATAATTCTGAATGATTTTGCTGGAAATCCTTCAGACACCAAGGGCTGTGTTCATGTAGATCTAATGATTGGGTCCAAGGTTCTGCTCACAACTTTCTTCGTCATTGAGGGCAAAGGGGCATATAGTTTGCTGCTTGGAAGAGATTGGATCCATGCAAATTGCTGTATCCCATCCACCATGCATCAACAGCTCATTCAGTGGATAGATGATGAGGTGGAAATTGTCCAAGCAGATGATTCAATAAGCGTGGCAAATATGGAACCAGCTTTTTGGGAATATCAAGGCATAGATTGTTTCTCAGGCAAAGACTGGGGAGAAGGTCCTGTTGCACCAGCCAGCAGTGATCAACAGCCGATCGAAGCAGTCGGCTCTCATAGTAATTTTTAATGGAGAATCCAATTGATGGAACTGACGGGAAGTTAGGACGTGGATTTGTGTCGGCTGATAAGCTAGAAGAAGTGGACATTGGAGATGGTGACAAACCAAGGCCGACATTCATCAGTGCAAACTTAGATTCAGTTTTCAGAGAAGAGTTGATTAAATTATTAAGAGAATACAAAGACTGCTTTGCTTGGGATTATTCGGAGATGCCTGGTTTGGACCGTTCTATTGTTGAGCATCGGTTGCCGATCAAGCCTGGTTATAAACCTTACAAACAGCCACCCCGAAAAATCTACAAGGAAGAAGTGTTGGCCGATGTGAAAAAGGAGATTGAAAGATTACTAGATGCAAATTTCATTCGGCCATGTAAATACGCGGATTGGATCTCTAATATCGTTCCTGTCTAAGATTTAATGAAACACCGACAGAATTCCTCAGAAGATTCAGGGAGACAAAGAATATGTGCTTTTCTCTAAATATTCCAGATGATCAGTTGGCTAGTATGGCTGTGACTGGGATGCTACCTGCAATTCGTGAAAAGCTGTTCGGTATAGAGTTTGAAGATCTGAGTCAGTTGTCAAAGAAATTGACATTGATGAGTAACCAAGCATATGGCCTCAAGAAAGATGGTAGATTTGCCAAGCAAAATGATGTAGCCGATATTTACAACCAATTCCTCGAAAGAGCAGATCAAAAAGATGAGTATGAGGACAATGAAGAGGTAGCTGCAACAGAAATAGTGTGGGGCAAAGCCATGACCATCAAGACGATCAATGGAGGCGTCAATGTCTTCAATATCTTCTGGGTTGCTGTTGGCGAAACCAACCGGCATCCTGGAATAGTCAGTGCCGGTGTGCGTCGACATGGCAACGAGACCCGTAGAAACGCCCAGGCGAACGCCATGGGAGGCCACCTCATGTTACTAGACCCGGAGACAAGGTATTCGGCTATCGGGTGTGTCCCCTTGGGCGTTCACCTTGTCCGCCAGCTCCTCCACCAGCGCCTTCAGTCGATCAAGTTCAGCATCACGCGCTGCAAGGTTACAAGGGGATAACAGATTAATATCATTTGGAGGACGAGATTGAGATTGAGCAGATTGCAGGACTCACCATCAATGACTTCGAGCAGCTGCTTGCGCTCGTGCTGCCATTCAAGGTCAGCAATCCCGGCTTGCTTGGAGATAACCTCCAACTCGCGGCGAGTAACGTCACGATAGGCTTTGAATCGGCGGGCATCGCCGTCCGTATAGCGGTAGTCGTCCGATTCGAGAGATCGATTGGACGAACTCGAAGAACTGGACGCCGCAGGAGCAGCGGCTGGAGCCGCAACTGGCGCACCAGCGGCGACAATCCATTGGATTACCCTGAAAAAACAAAGAGATTCGTCAAGGAGAAGGCAAATCTCGAGAAGAACTCAGTCAGAGGACCATCATGCATGTAAGTCTGGATGTATTTCTTATAGCCGACCTCCCTTCGGCCTCATCGGCGGCCGGGCGCCTCCTGTTGTTGTCGGCCATTGGAATTTCCTCGGAGTTACTGTGGATGGGGAAAAGAATGACTTGGGCCGCCAAGAACTTGGAAGGCGAAGAACTTGGTGAAAACTGTGGGCTACCTGGGTGTTTGTTTATAGAACCCGCGGAGGAGATCGTGGTCGGAGATCGTGGCGCGCATCCCAAAATTTCGGAAGGTGGAAAGCCCCACGAACCGAGCAGTTGCCGTGTCGTTTGGGATTCATGCCGAATCGGGTTCGGTTCTACTGAATTGGATTCAGCTATGTTGTGTCAGGTCGTTTTTCGGGTCTGACGCTGTTACGACTAAGTTGTGTAGATCTTGACAGAACCGGGTATCATGCGGTAGATGCAGGTTTTTGGGTCGTCTTAGAGCTAATCATCCGGTGGATTAGAATTCGATTCGATCTGATAGATTTATCTTTATCGATTAAGTTTGTTCCTTCGCCATGGACCCCGATTCGGCTAAATAGCCGCATTCGGTAGTGCTCTCACGAGTGAACGTGTGTTCGTGGGTTTGCATTGGACAATGAATGCTTTTAGCCATTGCAGCCACATCTGGACGAACCACCATGGACCATTGACGCAGGAAATTTTCTTGTTGGTGTGCATCTGATAAATGGTCTGATGGAGCATGTGATAGACACTTCCCAGGAGATATTTCCCGAGAGGGATAAGTGTGCCTGCAGCCGGGTCTTCGGCCATTACTATGTGATTCAGAGTTGGCTCATTGGCTTTACCACAGAAAACAAATCTGCACAGTCACATATTCAGAAAGGCCCTGTATTCAACGTCAGTCAGAGGACCATCATGCATGTAAGTCTGGATGTATCTCTTCTGGCCGACTCCAGTCTTCACCCCTGTCTGTTTGGAAGAACCTTTGTACCTGTATGGGTGTGTAATCCCTGTGATGTTCTTTTTAGAAACAAGTATTGTAGTCGTGTCCGACTAGGAGTTGTATCAAGACCTGGGTATAAATATAAACCCATGGCAGCTGTAGAAAGGAATCAATCAACCTCTACTTGTTCGGCAACAAGATCATCCAAAGGAAATGAGTAGCTGGGTGATGAAGTTATTTTCTCCTGGAAAGAGATATTGCCGAATTAATGATTATCCATTAAATAAAGAACTGGGAAGACTAGGTAATTATCTCTACCTCATTCCTGATCTCTTGGATGGAGAGAGAGGGTGGCTCAAGCTCAGGCAAAGATTCTTGTATGACATGCTGAGGAGAGCTTGGAAGATCTTTTGATGGGGAAGAGGCTTCTGGCTGAGGAACATCAGGTGAAGTTGAAGCTGGTTCTTGATGAAAAGGAGAGTTCTCCAAGATTGGGTCCATTGAGATTTGCTCTGAGACTGAAAAAGAATCAATGCCGATGGAGAGGAACTTTAAAGACAAAATAGTGAGAAATTTTACCAATCATTGAAGCATCGGCAGGTTCTGTGCTAATGGCCAATTGTTGTAATTTGGCCTGAAATCATAAAGGAGTAGAAGTGAGCAGAATGAAATTAGCATTTTACTCGAGGAAGGAGATATCTGACCTGAGCAATTATTTTGCTGCTTGTTCTTTTCTTCTTTATAGCCGAAGGGGCAGTTAGAGAAGATGTTTTCCTCTTGGCAGCAGGCGGTGCAGCAAGAATTGGATCCAGACTGGCAGGCCTGGACATTATTTGAGCCAAAGAAGGAGAGTGATGCCCCAGAATAGATATTGGGCCAGCGATGTTATATACAATTGCTCTAGCCAGAGGGGCAGGGACTGTGTCCTGCAGAATAACAGAATCAAAAGTCGATGAAAGAGGGTGTTATTGGAAAAACAGATGGATTATAAGCATGTTTACCTCTGAATTCGGCTGATAATCAGGCATTAACTCAAGGCAAAGAGGGTGAACTGGTGCATTGAAGATATGATCATGGAATTCTTGCCACCAAAGGGTGAAGGAAGGATGAATGAGTGCTGTTGGCACAAAGGGATCGAGTTGATAGATGGCTGCACAGCACTTGTAATCAAAGACCCTTCTTGTTTCTGTGGACCTGTATTCAACGTCAGTCAAAGGACCATCGTGCATATAAGTCTGGATATATCTCTTATAGCCGACTCCAGTCTTCACTCCTGTCTGTTTGGAAGAACCTTTGTACCTGTATGGGTGTGTAATCCCTGTGATGTTCAGGCCGGTTATCATGTAGACATCGGCCAGAGTTGGAGTCATTGGTCCGTGACTAAAGAGAAAAGCATTCATGCCATTGGACCAGAAGTGACAAGCTGCAATCAGGAGATTTTCATTCTTGGGTGTTTCGGCTAGAGATAGCTCCAAGCAGTGAGAAATGCGAAGACTGTCCCAATCCTGTGTCTGAGGACTTTTATCTTCAAGAATCCTTTTGTACCAGTTTTTCCAGCCAGCGATTGGGGGGAGAGGCCAGTTCTTGAATGCGTCTTGCCATTCGTGAGGTCTCATCAGAGAAGTTTTGAAAGGAATCCTCTGAGACTCAGCCGCAATAATTTCGGAGGGATCTGGATTCCCTGAGGGGCCGAGGAAGAAAGATGCGGATTGTTCTTCAGTGGGGGTCAAGATTTCGGTGGCCAGAGCCTATCAAGGGCAGAGGAAGAGCAAATCGGAGATTCAAAATGCAGCTCGAAAAGAGTAATGCCGAATGTGATTGAAGGAAACGAAACTTACTTGAAGGATTTGATCCTGGTTCGCCATTTGGAGATTGGAGCTTGAAGGATTCGACGAACTAGGGTTTGAGTTTGGGAACGCACTCTGAGGATTTGGAAGCGGAAAACGGATATCAAACGGGCTCAGCCTGGAAATGTTGGGGATTCCTGGTCAATTCCGAGATAAAAGTATCCTTTATCCCGAAATTGAAGGGGCATGTGTTAACACCAAAAATTAGCACCAGGAAGAGGCTGACATGTGAGCCGGATTTGGTAGAAGGATGCCATTCGGCTAAGGGGCTTTCTCTGAAGCATTCGGCAAAGACGCTCTGCGGTCGGGAACGCGTCGCCATTCGGCTAAGGGGCTGCGTTCTTGAACAGCTTTCGGCATATAATGGTAAGCATTTTTGGTCAACATGTGGACAAATCCTTTGAGCAGATACATGGGCAATTGGGTGGCCCGACATACTTCAATGTTCAAGCACCAGTTCAAAAACCACATGGTAAAGGGAATGCTGATGAAACTGGAGCTTCTGGTACTAAAGAAGATCCGACCGGATGTTCCGGGCCGCTCTAACTAGGAGTTGTATCAAGACCTGGGTATAAATATAAACTCATGGCAGCTGTAAAAAAGGATCGAACACAATCAATCAACACAACAAACCGGCCATGCGCCACCTATCGAGTCCCTAGTCGAGTCGTCGAGTCCTTCGAGAGGAGCCATCGATCCGTCGACCTCCGTAAGTACCGGCAACCTTGTATCATGCTTAGTATCATGCGGTGGATTTAAGCTTTGATGCAAGTAGTCTTGTTACCATGCTTAGTATCATCCGGTGGATTTAAGTTGTGGTCTCAAGAAGGTTCCTCTGTTAGGTCATAAGCCATGCAGAGTCAAGGAGAATACAGTTGCAGAAAGATTTAAGTTCTAAAGATTACAGTAACTTGATGATGGACGAATTGGAAGATTTGCATATGATTCGTCTCAAAGCATTAGAAAATATTGAGAAAAATAAGATGCGAATTGCTAAATATTACAACAAAAAAGTGAAGGTCAAGCAATTTGCAGAAGGGGATTTAGTTTGGAAAGCTTTGTTGCCGATTGGTACTAAATACAGTGAAGTGGGTTATTAGAAGAACTGGATATTACTGGCCGACAATGTTGGAAGACTGTTTTGAATATTATAAAGGATGTCAAGACTGTCAGAAATTTGGAAACATTCAGAGAGTTCCGGCATCGGCTTTGAATCCCATTGTCAAGCCATGGCCATTCAGAGGATGGGGAATAGATTTGATTGGCCAAATAAATCCTCCATCGAGCAAGGGGCATAAGTTTGTACTTTTAGCAACAGATTATTTTACCAAGTGGGTTGAGGCGATTCCATTGAGAAAGGTAGCATCAGAAGATATGATTGAATTTGTCAAAGAGCACATCATTTACAGATTTGGAATTCCTCAAACAATCACCACAGATCAAGGAACTCAGTTTACATCTTCAGAGTTTAGAAATTTTGCTGAAAGTACGGGCATCAAATTGTTGAATTCTTCTCCTTATTATGCCCAAGCTAATGGTCAGGCAGAGGCTTCTAACAAGATTATGATTAAAATTATACAGAAGAAGATTGATCAGAAGCCAAGAAGGTGGCATTCGGTACTCAATGAAGCATTGTGGGCTTACCGAATGGCCCCTCATGGGTCTACAAAAACGTCTCCTTATGAATGATGTTGTGATCAAGTCATTGAATCATGAGTCTCATTTGGCTGACATAAGGAAAACTCTAGAATGCACCAGGAAGCATGGGCTTAAAATGAACCCGAACAAGTGTGCTTTTGGAGTTTCGGCTGGAGAGTTTCTGGGATTTTTGATACATGAAGGAGGAATAGGAGTTGGCAAGAAAAGCATGAGGAAGAACAAAAGGAATTTATCCGAGAGCAGGAACGTGCGCATTGGGGGTGTGCATTCTTCAGACACCAACCTATTTTTGTGGATTGTCCTGTTGATCCAACACAGCCCACTGAAGATATGAGAGAGCCCATAAATGAGAGAGCCACATATATGAACGAGAGAGACACAAATGAAAAGCCTACAAAAAAGGGAAATATGAACGAGAGAGACACAAATGAAAAGCCTACAAAAAAGGGAAAGAAGTCGAAGAGGAGAGGTGCGCATAATGAAGAAGAGCCGGTTGGAGTTGATGAGTAGGGGAACTACTCTGAAACTGAATCACTTGTTGCACTAAGTGACAGCAGCTATGGCACTGACTTGGCCGCATCTTCTGACTTAGATTGCTCTGAATATGAGCCCGAAGATGAAATAGTTGATGAGGATGATTTTTCTATGTTTCCATATGATGTTGATGATCCATGTGTAATTGGTGTTGTGTTCGCTGATGTGAAACTGTGCAAATCAGCATTAACTCAGCATGCAATCTTGCATG
The DNA here is from genome assembly GCA_900205405.1 of Echinochloa crus-galli. Classification (NCBI taxonomy): domain Eukaryota; kingdom Viridiplantae; phylum Streptophyta; class Magnoliopsida; order Poales; family Poaceae; genus Echinochloa; species Echinochloa crus-galli. The sequence goes on along the minus strand of OAMR01000186.1, from coordinate 306,331 downwards.
ATTATGCTTTTCGTACCGTGAAGAAAGACAAGAAGCGATTTCGCGCCAAGTGCTTGAGAGCAGATAAAGGGTGCAATTGGACATTTATTTGCATCTACCAGCATCAAGAAATATATTGGATGCAAGGTAAACTGAATTTTGTTGCTTCAATTATGCTTTTAGAGAATTAGATTTATTTTGTTGGGATGCCATGTATTAACATAAAGGTAAATCCTTTTGCTGCAGGTTAAGAAGAATGGGCCAACTCACAAGTGTAGTGCAGTCAATAACTGTGGTGATACAATGGCCACAAGTAACTGGGTAGCTGAAAGGGTGGTTGATTTGTTGAAGGACGACCCAACAAAAGGACTAAAGGAGTTACAAGCTGCACTAAAGAAGAGGTATTCAATGGAAATTCCCTATTCAAAAGGTTTTCAGAGGCAAAGAAAAGGCTATAGATATGATATTTGGAAAGTGGGATGATAGCTATGATTTGCTGCCCACATACAGAACTGAACTACTCAAATCAGTGCCAGGAAGCATTATTGAGATGGATACAGAAGAGCATCAAGGAGATGTGTGTTTCGGGAGATTTTTTGTGGCACTTAAGCCATGCATTGATGGATTTTTGGAAGGTTGCAGGCCCTATATTGCTATTGATGCCACCCACCTCACAGGGAGGTCAAGAGGTCAGTTGGCGGCTGCTGTTGCAATAGATGGTCACAATTGGCTATTTCCAGTTGCATATGGAGTGATTGAGACCGAGTCAAAGGAAAGCTGGACATGGTTCATCCAGAACTTGAAGGTTGCTATAGGTACACCTACAGGTTTGGTTATTAGCACAAACGCAGGTAAAGGGATTGAAGGGGCAGTGGATGATGTGTATCCAGGAGTGGAGCATAGAGAATGCATGAGGTTGTGGAAGAATTTCAAAAAACATTATTATGGACCTTTGTTCAATTATAACATGTGGCCTGCTGCCAAGAGTTACACCATTGAGAAGTTCAATTGGCACATGGAGAGGATACAGGAGAAGTGCCCTGGAGCAATTGAATTCTTAGATGAGAATCCACCATATTTGTGGAGTAGAAGCAAATTTTCTGATCTTTGCAAGGTAGACTACATCAACAACAATCTCTCTGAATCTTTCAACAATTGGGTGAAAGGAGTGAAAGATTTGCAGATTGTGGAGATGCATGACTATATAAGACAGATGGTCATTACCAAGTTTGAATTGAGAAAAAAGATTGCTATGTCGATGGAGGGAAAAATAATCCTAGCTATTACGAAGGCTCTCACTGCTCAAAGCAAGGCTATCAAAGACTGTGAAGTTCTAAAATGTGGACATGGCACGGCTGAAGTAACTGCACCTACCAAATCAGGAGCAGTTTTCAGGTATGCAGTCAACTTGGAATTGAACACATGCACTTGTAGGGCTTGGCAAGTGAGTGGAAAACCTCGTAGGCATGCTTTAGCTTTCATTGCAAAACTTAGCAGAGAGCTGCACATGGAAGACTATGTCCATGACTATTTCTCTGTTGACAAGTTCAGAAAGGCTTACTCTGGTGTGTTCAATCCAATGGCATCCAAACAATTTTGGCCTCGAGTTGATATTGGATATAAAATCAAGAAGCCAATATTGAGAAGAAAGCCTGGAAGGCCTAGGAAATCCAGGATCAAGGCATCAGATGAGCATGGCTGTACAAAGAAAAGAAAGTGCCCTGAATGCCATGAACTAGGCCATACAGCCAGAACTTGCCAAGGAGGTATGACTGCTAGACAGAAAAAGAGCCGCTTGTCTTCTGGTAATGCATCTGAGGAAGGAACCTATGACCCCAGTACTGCAGACCTTAGTCACACGGAACGCGGAACGATGCAGCGTTCCGTGTTCCCGGAACTTCGTCCCCATTCGAGGAACGGGAACGACGCGGGTCGAAGCGCGGTTCGCGGGCGGAACGACGCTTGGGTCGTCGTCCGGAATGAAGATGGAACGTGTACCAGGAGGAGCTTCTCTTCGCCGTCCGCCCACCACGCTGCGCGGCTCCGCCGCCAACGGCCTTTGCGGCTGCGCGCCTGGACCTCCTCCCGCAGCCCGTGCCTCCCACAGGTGCGCCGTACGTGCGCGGCTCCGCGCTCCACGGCAGCGCGGCCTTGGCGCCTCGGTGCTTGCCGGTCTTCACCACCAGGAAGGGCCCAAGCCGCCAAGGCCCAGGTGCAGGAAGGCAGGTGGAGCTGCGACCGAGGGAGTCAAAGAGTACATCGGCGGCCCAATCGTGGATTAATAACCAAGCAGATGAAACGAACGGCCAGGGAATTAAACTACAGTGCCTTTTTGACTACATAGGTTCGCGTCCCTTGTTTAGTTCAGGAACGTCGACCCGGCAACATGACGGTTAGGTATACCCCTCTCGTTCCATGTTTCTGAAAATCAGCGTATCGCGTTCCTCGTTCGGGTTCCTCGTTCCCATCGACCCAGGAACTTGGTGACTAAGCTGCAGACTCATGGTCAGCAAGGGGCAGGGGTACAGGTAGAGCTGCAAGGTCATACCCTACTGAATCATCATCCAAGTAAGTAATGCATGTGTAATTCCTTCTAAAATTTGCTTATCTGTTACCTATATTATGATTACCAGCCCATTATTGACATATTTTTACTCCATTGTATTGAAGTGCTAGTACAAGTCACGTTGGAGGAGAAACTGGGAGGGGTAGAGGAAGAGGAAGAGGCGCTTCAAGGCTTGCTGCATACTTTAATGCTTAGAAATGACATTATTTTGGTGCTTAATGTGATCTGTGCATGAGGTGTATCGTTTTGGAGTGCTCAAATGTGATCTGGGCATGTAGTTGGATTATTTGTGTGGTGGACATATGATCTGGGCATGTAGTTGCTATATTTTGGTGTACTGTTCATGTGATCAGGATATTTGATCTCTTTTGTGACACTAAAAAGTACCGTTCATGTGACCTGAAATATTATGCGTGAATGTGATCAGAATATTATATTGTGCTTCATATGATTTGTACATGTACATGTGTCATCAGTACATGATATCCTCTTTTTGCTTGATATATACTTCTAAAATAGGTCCTGATATACAATTTTCTCTGAAATATATGGTCATTCATGCCAAGGTATATATGTCTTTTCACCCTTCCGTCATTACCTGCCCTTCCCAGAATAGGGGTACACTAATATCTCAGATCCAGAAAACGGGGGCAAATATGTAAAGTTAAAAAAAGAGGGGTAAACATGCTGTTAGAGTCGAAAATGAGTGCAGAAATGCAATTGGCCCTAAAATTTTGTTAAAGGCAGAAATGCAATTGGCCCTAAAAAATTTGTTAAAGGGAATCTTACATACATCTAGGCCGTGTATCTTTGCTTTTCGAAAAAAATAAAGAGAATCTTACGTACATATAGTATTAAATAAAGTTTATTTGTAAAATCTTTTTAGAGATAAGTGTAATTTTACGTGATGAATCTAATGAGTCTAATTAATCCATGATTACTATAGTAATACTATAATAACCATCTTCTAATCGTGCAGTCAAAGGTCTTATTAGATTTATCTTGTGAATTAGTCTAAAGTTATGAAGATAGTTTTTTGAACCGATTTTATTTAATACCTTAATTATTGACTAGTTGCAATGCCCGCGCGTGCCGCGCTAAACTCTCTTCTACACATTTGTCTCAATTAATGTGTCACGCACGTTTATTTGTGATATGTAGGTACTAAAACATTGTCACTTTAGTGGGCCATGGTAAACAGACCGGCCATGCGAATCACTTTTAAAAATACTTTATATTCGTTCTCTCATGTATAGAGAACTTTTATTCTCAAAACTCAATAGTTGTTGCACGTGCGCACGCACGTGTGTATATAGAGCTTTAGCTATTCTCAAATCTAGAGGCACATTAGTGAGTGAAAAAAGTTTTGCGGAGAATGAACTAAAAGCGTCTGGAACATGCAATTTTTTCTAGCGTTTCTGGCATGGACAAAGCCCGACAGTGGGTCCTCACGGAGGGTATGGGTGGGTTTTTTTTGTGAAAAGTGTTTTCAATTCTCTAGGATCTTAGTATATAGATTAAACTGTCTAAAAAATTTAAAAACCGAATAAACACGACCGCGTCGAGGTCAGAGGGCCCACTGTCCTTATTTGGCCATCCAGGGCCCACTTGCCATCGAGACATGAGAAACACAACTCCGGCGACAGAAACACCTCCCGCTCATCGCACCGCCGGTCCACGTCACGAATCCGCACACCCTCACTTCCCATATTGTACACCGTCCATCTCCATCGAACGGAGAGATCTTGCGTTCCACGAATCTCGTCCCCTGTTGCCGCTTATCTATATATATGTATAATACAATTTATGTACAACCCGGATTTCCCCTTTGCCCTAGAATCAGCCAACCCTCTCCCGCCGCCGCCGCCACCACCAGCAGCTTTCACCGCCGCCGCCATGGCTGTGGTCTCGCCCGTCGGATCGCTCGCAGACCTTTTGGATCTCGTGAAGGGTGGTCCTCCCGGCGGCCCCATAGAGGTGATCTCCGTGGTGCCACAGGAGGCTCTCCTTATGTACGACGCCCTCCGCTCCGTCGAGACGGGGCACGGATGGAAGGTCGTCAACTCCGATCGCGTCCGCGTCCTCTCTTTCCTAGACAGGACGCTGGGCGTCGTTGAAAGCGTCGCCGCCCCAAGGCTCTCCGTCAATCCTGCCGACAACAGTGCCATCAGGCAGATGCGCAAGTTTGCCGACGAGGTCAGTGGGCTGGGTCGTAGGGTCGGTGGCTCTATCCGGGATCCGGCACGGGCGCTCGCCGACAACCTCGAAGAGTTGGCGACTGCAGCTGAGCAGCACACGCTCACCAACGACGCCATCCAGCTGCTGTGCACGACTGTTACCCAGCTGCGCTCTCAACTCGTCCACCTCAACCAGCCACCGGAGCCGGAAAAGCCTGCACTACCTTTTGATGATTAGAGATAGAATTAGAGGGGCGTCGAGCAATAAAACAGACTTTTATAAGTGTCAGATTAATTTATCCTGATCTTGCATCTGTTTCTCTCCGTGCGCTTTGATTTGCTTTTATTTGCATCATCTGGATGTATAGCTCCATCTAGTCACTAGGCCCCGCCGAAGGGGATTTCTATCGAGTGGTTAACCACCCGATCCCGCCCCGCCGAAGGGATTTCTTTTGAGTGGTTAACCACCCGGGGATTTCTATTGATTGGTTAACCGAAGGGTGATTTTATTGATTGGTTAACTGAAGGGGGATTTCTATTCATTGGTCTTGTTCACCTTCTCAACAGAACCTGTCCACCGCCCCCCTCCCCTACAGAGCACGCGATTTCTTAAAGTGTAGTGAAATGCCAGTTCTTTTGTAATAGCAATTGCGTTGTTCAGAGAGACTGTAAATTTCTGAATGTTTTAGCTGAACAACTAGATTTTACAGCATCTGCTTTTGCCTGAACAATGAAAATCTGAATGTCTCCCACCAGAGTGTGGTGCGTGTTGTAATCAGATGTGCAAGGCGAAACCTAGTTGTGCTATCTTTGGTGACAATTTGTGCACCTTACAATCTGCTTGCCCGTTTCAGGCAGAGCTGTCATATCTTGCTCCTGGTTGCTGTGAGCCTCTTACCACTCCTGTTTCCTAACTAACTGTTGCGTTCCTCGTGCTCCCCTCGTTCCTCATTCATCCCCTTTCCAAACTTTGTGCCAATTCATTATAGTCTATCCTGCTCCAAAGGTTTGGGCTTTTTTTTTTCTGAACTTGATTTGGGATTGATGTTGTATGTGATGCTAGTTTGCAGTCTCCCAGGAAATGCAAAATTGTATCTCGTTTTAATACTTTTACTAGCTGCTTTAGTCTAGAGTTTAATTGCTGCAAGTACGCTCAGTGGCTGTTGATGCTGTTAGAAAACCAGATGAACACAAGTTGCAATTGGACCACTGCTAAGAATAACTGGTATGTTTGGAGCTTCTGATGAAAAGGGAGCGCTTGATGCATGCAAGGTTTGGTTCAAATTTCTGACCAACCAATTTTGCATGTCTGGAACAAGTGTGGGTTAAGAGATGGGTTGATCCCGGATTGGGGGGACTGGAGGGGACATGATAGGAAAGAATTAGCCGAACAAGGACTTAGTCTGGTCCTAATGATTCTTGACCAATTCCTTCCTGTGTTTAAGTCGGGTGTTGGGGATTTGGAGTAGCTTCTGGTGAATATGAATCACTTAGGTTATAAATTAAAGCAATAATGCTCAGGAATTATGTTGAGCCATGCAGGGAATCTACGTTGCTCTCATCTGCTGAATAAAGAAGTGAATGTGCTTATTTCTTTCACATGTGATCCATAAATTATGCCCAAATGTTCCAAAGGTTGAGTCTGGAACCTATGCTGGTTCAAGAAAATACCTCTATTCTTATGGAAGTGCAGGTTGTTCCTACTTTCGCTTGTTTATTTCCTAACAAGACAGCAACTCAATTGGATTTCTTGATGGGCTGAACCTTACCTTATGTAAGCCTTTTGTAAAACCATTTTCTGTCTCTATATGACTATATTCTGTGTTGTGATGGCATTTCATGGCTTCATTTCTTTATGCTTGCAGTGTGCTTAGATTTTTAGAAACTCAAATATCAGCTTTTTTTTAATGCGCATCAACTCGAAGGTCATCACCTTGTCTTTTTTTCTTCAGCTTTTTTCATGCCAACCTACTGTTGCATGGTCAACGCTACATATAGATCCACAGATCATTCCTTCTTATGACAACGTATCTATGTAAGTAGCTTTACAATTCTCCTCTAAATATTTTGTTTTATCTTTATGCTGGGAGGTTACACATGGTATAGGCATAGTCAATGACTTATCTTTTATCCATGTTCTGGTCCAGAAATGGGAGAATAAGTCTTTTCTCCTTTGTTTGGGGTTGAACAAATTGAAGTATTATCTTGTTAAATTTGTGCGTGTAGTTGTTTGTTCAAGGATAGCTTAACTTTGTTGACATTGTTCCTTTAAATTCAAAACAAAATCACCTTGCTATTTATATATTCTTGACCATCTATTGGAAAATATATTGCTTAAAAGTTATTAGAAATGCCCTCGAAGTCCCCATCTTCAGCATCAGCTTACATACAAAGTTTTATTTCTTCTGGTCGTAAACAAAATTAATTAAGGTCATTTGATCATTTATGCTAAATGAAGATTAATGATTTGAGATTCTGTGGAACTTGGGCTACCAGCATTTTCTTTAATGGCTTAGCTACGACAGTTTCAACAGAACCATGAATCGTTTCCATGTTAATTGTAATTTCTACAATCAACTGCAATCCTTCCTATGGGGTCCCTTAAATATCATGTTCTGTTGCGCTTTAACTTTGTAGTTCTTTGATTGAAGATTTGCTGTTGAAAACTCCATTTGTGTAGGAATATAATGAAGTGCTCTGCTTAAAGCAATAGTAAAGCAAAGATCGCCCACCCAGTACACCTTTCTTTGTCCATCAGCTTAGTGTCTGTTTGGTCAACCACAGAAGTGCCAATGAACACTTGGAATGACTTAGTCATTATCGTCCTGAACATCTGAACCAATTTTGTATTTCGCCACAGAATTTGGACATTCAAAATGACCAATGGGATTATATATACTCGAATGTATGTTTTTAACAAAGAGAGACTATTCACTATTCTTGAGCTTAAGATCACCTGTCTCAGGTTCGTGTGAAGTTTAATGCATATTCCATTTGTTAGCTTCCCATATGATTTGAGTCTCTAATTTGATTATTGTAAACTATGAAGAGTGTTAAAAGTTATTTTATGCTTAATGCATCAATCCTATGTGCTCAATTTGTGCTGAAGTCTTTCCAGACTCTTCCTGGCCATACCCATTAATTATGCTGCTAATCAAGTTATGCACATCTCTATTCCAAATTCTGCTTCTTTTATGGGTATGGAGACAGAACATAGCAATTCCAGGGCTCCAGGCACATGCTTCATACTGTTTATTTTTGCAATGACCGATCAATTCCTTATTTTCATTCAGACCCTATGATTCTGCAGATTGCAGGTATGCCACATCTTTGGTTGGCCTGGAGTCTATGACTTGTTAGCAATGATTTTGTGTTTGATAATGTAGTTATTTCCCCACCATAGCTGTTTTTCGTGTCCTTTCTTTCATGCAGAGGTGGATAATTCTGTCCAAGGACCAAGGGTGTGGACAGATTGAGGCTGGATGGGGCAGTAGAGAGTGCAATATCGACTGTCAGCATTGAGGAGAGTTGGTCTGCACTTTGCAGTCTGATATTCTAATGCTGATGTATCTTTTGTTATCTAGGTTGAGCTGAGTGAGTTTGAGAGTTTGGTTAGAGTGGGGCGTGGATAGAGAGAGTTCAGTTTAGAAGGATCTTTTTGCTTGTAAAAAGGGCTACAAAACTGCAAGCTGGTAATCCCAGCAAACTCATTTGCTTTCAATCAAAGCAGGCCAGAAATTATATTTATTTTTCAGTTTCTAGCAACGTACTATGTGGTAGCGGCACTACAGGTGCACTAACTCTTAATTATCTTAGAATATTGTTGTACAGTCACTAATGGCCTAACGCTAACTGACAGAAGCAACCTCTTTTTAGCTCTTGTTCTCAGTAAACAAGGGCCTTGTTTAGTTGCAAAAAGCAACTCTTAAATTCACTATGTGAAAAGAAGATTCTTCATTATATCAAAATGTCATAACATATATGGAGTATTAAATGTAGATGAAATAAAAAATAAATTGCACAGTTTTGTTGTACTCTGCGAGACGAACATTTTGAGCCTAATTAATCAATTTTTGGATAATTTTTTACAAATACAAACGAAATACTACAGTAGCGCAATGATTACAAAGTGACATCTTACTCCTGTTGTATGAACTCAGGAAGGACACTCTCAAATTCAACCTCCCAAATTCACTTTTGGTACTAAACACAGCCAATGTACTAGCAGCGCTCTTCCTGTTGTATGAACTCAGGAAGGACACAAATTCTACTTTAGTCTTTTTTTAAAAAAAATAAGATGGAATTCTAGTCATTGGTTATCACTTGCACACTAGCATTCCTTCAGATATTTTTACACATTTAAGAGCTATTGATTCCAGAATACTGGTTCAAATTTTAGATTGAAGTCCTTTCATTATGGATAAATCAAGATTCTAATTGTCTATCCTATTGAAATTTCTCTGTTGTGTTTCATATGATGAAATAATCTTGCTAGTGAAATCTTTCATTCTTTCTGTTCTGCGTACTCACATGATCTAACAAAAGGAATTCAAGATCTCCTTTATAACCTCGGATACTTGAAGCTTTTGTTCCTTTGGTGAAGATTTTGTAGGTTTACTCATCGAGCACAGCACAACCTTTGTAACCTCGGATTAGCTAGTGTTGTAGTATTTCAAAAAAATAGCTAATCCTATTGTCAGAAGATCTTTCTACAATAGGGAGCCAACAGGGCAACAGCAGTAAAAAGCATCCTTTGCCCAATTTAATTTGCAAATCTACCTTGGCAAAACTTTAGCCACATTACTATTGTTACAGTCAAAATATTTTGCTGCTGATCTGATTTCTTGTTCACAAACCCAGGAAATGATGACTTTTGCAAGATGCTTTCTGGATAAGAGCAACTCCAACAATTCCCCAATAACAATCCCCTTTCCCTATATTTCTAGTTAAAAGGGATTGAGAGGAAAAAACAATGCTCCAACAGATCCCCTTTCTGTTCCCCTTTCCCTATAATTTTTTCTCAATCCCCTTTATTCCAATCTCAATCCCCTTTAGAAAGGGGAGACAACTCCTCTCCCCTTTTCCTGCTTTTCGAGCGCGCCGCCGAGGATGCGTCGGAGCGCTGCTTCCACCGCCCCTCCCGCCACGCCGCTGCACGTCTCCCGCCGCGCCGCCGCACTGTCTCCCGACGCGCCGCCCCAGCCGAGCGGATGTGCACACAGGAGTGGCCCGCCGAGCGCCGCCACCATAGCCAAGAAGAGCCGAGCGCCGTCCCCTGCGGCACCCCATGCCCGCGGCATGCGCCTTTCATCCGCGCGCCTGCCGCCGAGCACTGCAGCCCCTGCGCATCGCCGTGCAGCACGCTCCGAGCTCGCCGCCGGGAGCCACCGCAAGGTATCAAGCGTGAAGAAGAGAGAGGGAGGAAGGAAACAGAGACAGATCGGAGTCACTTCCAAGTAGGACCCACATGTAAGGGAAAGGGGAAGAAGGAAAGGGGAACTGTTGGAGCACCTCTCCCCAAAATCCTAAATATTTGAAAGGGGATTCTCCTATAGCAAGAAAAAAGGGAAAGGGGATAGGCAATCTGTTGGAGTTGCTCTAAGTTCTGCTCAAGCACATCAGCATTTCAGGTGCTTTTATTATATTCGTGATAAGTACTTCTTAATCGTTGTTTTGGCCTTTTATTAAAAAAACCAAGTCTAAATAAATCAATTTTATTATTTGTTGCACGAAGAAAATTAGTTCATTATTAAGTCTCTAGCGAAAGTAAGTGAGAGGAATATAGAAAAGACCATCGCTGAGTTTGGTAGGCTGCTTATTTGGCAGGATGATCCTAATCACATCGCCAGAATCATTATCAAGGCTAGAGTTGTTCGATCTCTCTGAAATTTCCTGGTTCATAGTGTGCTATCATTGAAAATGCTCAGATGGATATAGCAGTAGAGGAGGAGGTCATAGCTGTTGATGGCCTTTCTGATGATTCAGCTGGGGATGCAGAAGTGCAGGGACAGCTAGTTCCTCCAGAAGTAGATGTTCAGGTCTTTATCCCAATGGACAATGGACAACCACTTCAGGTGGTTCCTCATGAAGTCCAACCTGAAGAAATCATGCCTCAAGCAAACTTGCAAGAGCCTGTGATAGTACCTCATCAGAATGCAGATCATCAGAACGCAGTCAGGAAATGCATCTTGGCTTTGTACAGCTGTTGACACTCCTTACGGCCTACAGATAAATCCGCAAACGGACGGATACCGATGTAGCTTTCACCCAGGAGTATTCCAAGAAATCGATTTTCAAGGGAACAAGAAGTGAACGGACTCTAAACTAAGTTGTCCTAGGTAGATAGAATGGAGTGGATGAAATGGATGAGGGGATGACAACAACAAAGAAAGAAGAGGAGTGATAGGAGGGTAGAGAGGGTACAAGTCTAGTAGATGTACTTTATTGATTGATCGAGCAGATCAGAGGATACAGATAGATACTTGCTTCGGGACAACAGAACCTACCACACACAGAAAGGGATGTGATCTATCCTACACTGGGGCTCCTACAGGCCGGAACTAACGTGATGGAATACAAAGACCGAAAGGGCTGTCACCACCTCACGGCTACCACCTCTGTTGCGACGGGGGGTAATCTAAGTTAGTCTCAAGTCTAGGCATCACGCCTACATTAGTCGATTAATACTTATCTACTGCAGAAAGATAAGCACCCAAGCTAAGCAACCAGTATACAATTATACCAATTAACTAAGCATTGAACGAAGAACCAGCAAGCATATAAAAGTAATAACTGAATGCTCAAATAATCAAAGAGAGATACAAGAGTTACCAGACACAACCCGGATGTTACTCGAAGTGGAGCCGCATCCGTAGAGCTACAGCAGGAAGAGGGGCCGACACTCCGGCTCCTCTCTGGGACGCTCACCTCTCCCCTCTCCCTATTTCTACTGATATGAGTGGCGGAACTTCGCGATGCCTACTCTTCTTCTCTTGTGTTGTGTGTTGCGTAGGTGAATGGAGGCCTCTATTTATAGCTGAGCAAGGACGGTTGAAGAGGAGTAACGGCCAAGGCTGCTCAAGGCGGTGCCGGCTGATTCGACCGAACTTGCCGGTTCGGCCGTACCGAGCAGTTCGGCCGAACTGCCAAGTGGCACCGCCTTGGTGCTGAGGCGGCTAAGGGTCGGTGCAGCACCTGGGGGTGGTTCGGCCGAAGTGATGGATTCGGCCGAACCGGCCGTTTGGCCCAGTAGTGCTCCCCTGCACCCCCTCTCCCTCCTGGACCTTCTGGGTTGCTTCATCTTGATGGAATTCGTGTAGTTTTGGGCCTAGAGGTGATGTGGCGGTGCTCTACATGGCATGCTCAGTCATTGCTTGGTTGTCGCTGATGTGGACGACCTCCGGTTGTGCTTCTTATCGTGTACGGCTAAGGGGGGGAGGGGGGTAACCGGCCGAATGGAGTCGTTCGGCCGAATCGGTCGTTTACGACCCCTATAGCGCGTATTTCTCCATATTGCACCTGCACAATGGATAACCACCAAAACTCGTGGAAATGGTTAGAAATAAGTCCTATAGCTATGGTATGTGATTCCATTGTGTTTGTTTTATACTCGGTTGGAGGTCGAAAATCGGTCCGTAACGACCGCCAACAAGCTCCCCCAAACTTAGATCTTTGCTCGTCCCGAGTAAAGAATTGAAATAAGAGCAAGACTAGGATAAGGGTTCTTTCATGAAATGAATGAATGCATATTGAATACCTCAAACCTTTCTCCATACCTGTGGATTTGAAGTGGCTACTCCCTGGATCTTGGGCGGTTGATGAACGGAACGACTCTTACAACAAAGTCCATCTTGGTCATCCTTTGTCCTTTCATCCTCGATACTCTCACGCTCTCTAGAGTCACTCTTTGTCACTCAGTCTCTTTTGTATATTTTCTCTTGTCTCTCAGGTGATGATCTTGCCAAGACACATATTTCTGTCAAGTCGAAGATTGGTTCCTAGAGATTATGTCGGTCACCCTTGATCAAATTGCAAGTTAGGAATTGTGGGATATGGGTACCCCTGGGTCCACTGTCAGACCAGACCACGGCGGCCAGGGCCCACCTCTGACAGGCCCATGGGCCGACCCCTACGCGGCCCATGCGGGCCCCCTGACTTACGGACAAGTTGAAGAAGACTCGGTGGGCGAATCTTCCGGATATCCAGGGATATTCCAGTTGTAACCGACCCAGACTAGAGTCCTGGTCGGAACCAAGTAGGTTTAGATGGAAACCGACTTGTAAACCCTAACCCGCTACCCTATATAAAGCGGCCTAGGGCACCCTCATGAGGATCATCGGATCAACCCTGTAAACCATACGCTCGCTCAAGCTTCCTGAAAGCTTGGCCGAGTATCAAGCAATACAAACGACGTCACCGACAGAGGACGTAGGGTATTATACCTCAGGGTAGCTCGAACCTGTCTAAATCAGTGCCTCCTGTGTACCATCAAGTCACTAGTTCATCGATCGCCCGCCTACAAATCAACCACTCAGGTACCCCCAGGTGGATTGCCGGTGCTAAGGTCCGACAGTTGGCGCGCCAGGTAGGGGTAGATCGATGAGCTTTTTTGACTCGAAAACACCGTTGGCTTGATGGCAGATCGATCCGACGTCGTCTTCCCGGCGAACATGAGCGGCAGCCCCAAGCACCTCGCGGGATGCAGCTTCTTCGCCGACTCCAGTGACTCCAGCTCCACCAACGTCGACTTGACGCCAGTGACTCAACCTCGACAACTCCGGGGACTCCCCCCGACGTGCCCGATCAGCTCATGCAGCAGATCGAGCAGCTCAGCGCCCGTGAGAAGATCCCAGATCTGCTTCCGCGGCGCCGAGTACCCTACCCCGACGAAATCATCGACGGGCTGAACCGCATCAACGACACGCTCGCTGAGTGCATCGCCATGTCCGAGCGAGTCCTAGATCGCTCAGCGAACACGTTCCCCCATAGACTGAAGAACGCGGCAGCCGACTACTCCGGCCGGCTCCCGCACCGCGAGGACCAGATCCAATCTGGAAACCCGCCCGAACCCACCCAGGTTTCAGATTGTGGCGAGTTCCAGGTCGCAACGACCGTGCTAAGGACCCCTGAGAACTCAGCGGACGCATCCAAGAGCCACACTTTGCGGCCAGATCGCGAAGTACTCGTCTCCGAGGACCAACCCACTCAAGACAATGAGACCGTGTCTGAGCGACAGCGTCGCATTGATGCAAACACCCTCCGAGCCCAACGTCAGCAGGCCAAAAGAGTAGATGCAGATGCCGACGATGATGCACGCCACGAAGAACCAGACCCGCTCGACCCGCGTAACCTGGCATGCGAATTCGAGCGGGCTCAGGCCGATTACCGCACCCCGTCCACGGCGATGGCACACATGGAGGCCACCCCAAAGGCGGCCCGACTCCGAGCTCGGTTGGCCGTCGCACAAGACCTACACCAGAAGGACAGAAAGGCTAGATCAAGATCTAGCCGATCACACTCAAGTAGATCGAGTTCCCGCAGGACCGGGTACAGCAGATCTACCCGAGGCAGGCGCCAGCATAGATCCCCAACTCTGGACGCTGTTCCAGAGGAGGTCGATCAGGAACGCACGGCCGACCACCAGCCGGACGAGTCCGAAGGCAGGCACCGCCGGAACCGCCGCAACGACGGCAACAGGCAACGCGACCGCCGCCGCAACGACGGCGACCTCCGCGATCGGTTACGCAGGCGTGACCGCGATGTACGCGAGGAACTCGACAAGAGGCATCGCGAGTGAGACGCTGCAGAGACGGAACGCCGGGAGCGATATGATCGGGACTTCGGCCGACCCGAACGCCGAAACCATGGCTCCGAGTACTCCGAGGCCGACGATCATCGCGCACGCCGCGAGCTCGACGAGCGCGACCGGTACGACCGCCGCTACGGCTCACCCAGGGCCCGTGATCACCGTCACAACAATGGTAGCGACAGCTTCGGCGAGAACGACATCGAGATCGAAGGCTTCCAGGCTTTCACCAAGCGGCTACGCCAGGTCCCTTGGCCGGATACCTTCAAGCCAACCATGGTCGAGAAGTTTGACGGCCGCTCCGACCTCAAGCTCTGGATCCAAACCTACATCACGGCGGTTAAAGCCGCATGCGGCAGCACTGACCAGGCAGCAGCCTACTTCCCGGTAATGCTAGGGAAGGCAGCACTCGTATGGCTCTCAGGGCTGCCGGAACAATCCATCGACAGCTGGGCGCAGCTCTGCAAGGTGTTCACCGAGAACTACCAGGCCACCTACACTTGACTGGGTACTAGATTCGATCTGGATCTAGTACGCCAAAGCAGGGGTGAAATTCTCCGAGACTACACCAACCGCTTTTTCGACAACCGTAACAAGCTTACGGACGTCGAAGAAAGGGACGTCATAGACGCCTTCCGACGCGGACTGTACAACAAGGACGTCTTCCGCAACCTGTTTAAGAATGACCCCAAGATGGTTGGGGAGATGATGAAGGTGGTCGAGGAGGAGGCTAAAGCTGACGCAGCCGAACTAGCTCAGTTCAGGACCAGAGAAGAGACAAAGACCACGACCGCCCACCGGCCGAGGAGAAGAAGGCGGAACCAGCACGCAACAGATGCAACAGGCCTGATGTCGCAACGGTTGCAGAGGGCGAAGGCCGCGTGGAGTCACGACTCCAACCCGAACAACTCGCCCGCCTGAACGAGCCTTGTCCTCTTCACAAGGACGCGAAGCACTCGTTCAGGGACTGCTGGACCCTGAAGAAGGAGCTCGGCGTTCCCCCGGCGCCGAAGAAGCCACGCTACAACAACAACCGCGGTGACCGGAGAGACGGCGACCGCTGCAACGATCGCCGCCCCGACCGTCGCCATGACCGTCGCCGCGACGATAGAGCACCGGATGGCGACGCCCGCCGTCCGGGCCCAGACGCAGCCGCTGCAGAGAAGCAGCGCGGCAACTTCCAGCGCGCCGACCGCCAGGTCAATGTGATCCTAGGAGGACCCGACGCGTTCCGCGACAAAAGGAAGAAGAAGCTCCACAGCCGCGAGATAAATCTCGTGGGCACCAAGAACGTCGAGTACCTCAGGTGGTCGGAAACCCTGATCACCTTCAGCAGGAAGGATCATTGGGTCCACTTGCATGAACCAGGCTCATATCCATTGATCGTCAGCCCGGTTGTTGACTTAGTCCTCCTGACCAAGGTACGGATCGACGGAGGCAGCGTCCGTTGTTGTTGTTGCGGCGATCGGGACTGCCTTTGTTTTGGTTATTGCCACCATTGTTATTGGAGTTGTTGTCCTTGCGCTTGTCGAACCGCTCACGTTCACGATCGTCTTGATCTGCCCAGTCTGCAGCCATGGTCCTAAGCTCTGAGATGGTTTCCGGGCGTCGTCTTCCAAACTCACGATGCAATTCGCGAGCCCACAAGCCGTCATGAAAGCAGTCGATGACCTCTTTGTCTGATACGTCCACGATTGTGGCTCTTTTCTCGAAGAATCTCTTGATGTACTTGCGCAGGGTTTCACCTTTCTCTTGCTTGCAAGATGCTAATTCAAATCAGGTTCCGGGCCGTGCCCAGGTCCCTTGAAAATTAGCTGTGAACTTGCGGGTGAGTTGTTCCCAGGTGTCAATAGATCCTGCACGGAGGCCTTCGAGCCATGTAAGCGGTGTTGTATCCATCATGATTGGAAAGTACCGGACTTTGACGTCGTTGCTGCCGCCGGCCATGGTGATTGCGGTCGAGTAGACACGCAACCACTGTTCTGGATCTTGCTTGCCTGTGAACTTCTCGATTCCAGTCGTCTTGAACTTCTGAGGTAACACGACCTTCTTGATACGGCTGGAAAAAGCTGGGAACCCATCGTACTTGTCTGACGGGGATTGCTATCTTCGTCTGCGGCGGTCGTCATCATCGTTATCATGGCGGCGATTTGAGTGGTGGCTTGGAGAACCACTCGGTTTAGGGTCTTGGTGACCTCGACCAGTGCGGTAGTTACGATCGCGACCACGCACGGGACGATCGGCATTGCCCTCGTCACCCGAGGGGTCGTTGTCTGGCTGATCGTTTCTATCATGGTCGTGTGATCGACGATCACGCCCACGGTTGGGGTCACGTGGCGGGTCTTGTTCTCGTCCCTGCGAAGGTTGTTCTTGATCAGCCGGGATCGGTCCGTAGAGTTGTTCGAATTCAGCTCAGCGCCGGACCTCAGATGCAATGCGATTGGCTCTGCTGGCATCAATTTGAGAACGGGCGTCACGGTTGGCGTTGATCGTGTTGCAAAGATCACCAGTCGGGGGATTGGCTCAATTTCCCGCTTGCGGTGCTGCTGCTGCATTTCCTTGTTGAACCCGACTTGGGTGAGGAGATGATACGGAGCGACTGCCATGAGTTCTCTGTCGTTGGGTCATCCCTGGTCCAGCATTGAGGTGAGGCTGGACTGCCGCTAGCAAGCCGAGTACTTGTTGCACCTGAGGTGAGGCAGGAAAAGCTCTGATCATTTCAGCAGCGACGGTCAGATTCGTTGGGGCGTCAGGCAAGACGGGTTGGTCCCCGACCATCTGAAATTCCTGGTCAAGGTTTCGCGTGGCGGCAGCGCGCCTTGCTGCATTGACGCGCCTCTGTCTGCGCTTGATGTTCCTCGTCTGTCTTGCTGTCTTCTGTTGATCAGTCTCGTTGGCGACGGTTGGTTCTTCGTCAGAGATGTCAGCCATGAGCTCCGTATCATACTGGCCACCTTGCCCTGATGCGCCTGCCATGTAGACTTGTCTGCTTGGGTCGGATAGGTGAAGGCTGAGGGCGCCGCTGAAGTTATCTCCCGTTGAATCGGAAGAAGTAATCGAGGCGGTCTTGTCGTCCTGGTAAGGTAGCTCTTCCAGTATAACAGCGCTGATCCTCGACTCGTTGTTCTCCAGGGTATCAGTGGGAATCGCACCAGGCCAGTGAACGAGGAGCCCTCCTGGTGAGTTGGTCACGATGAGCCCTGAAGGGAGCCGAACGAGGGGTTGCTCAAGGGTGACGTCACACTTATAGTAGGCGCTGCAATTGAACCGCGCGACGTTATCTGGTGCGTCACTCATTAAGACCGTGAAATCGTCCTCGCTTTCGTCCTCTGATGGTCCAGAGACCTGCTCAGAGTCCAAGTTGCAATCCACGATCTGGTTGATCAATGGGCTTGTCTTGTTCACTTGCTTCGCGGCGTACATCTGTTGATATGTAGCCGCGGAGTTAGGTAGACCGAACGGGAATCGATCTGGGTGGTTGTCCGATGGCGTAGCCAGCTCGGAGTCCCGACCTCTTTCCATGTTTGGAAAAGGGTTGTATCCAGACTCGACTTGGAGAGTCCCGGTCGGAGTTCGAGTCCTTGTCGAAGTCGAACTTGTCGTCGAGGTTGAACTTGATGAACTCGTCGAGATCTGTTCCTTGACGAGATCTTGGAGCGGTTCTGATGGAACCGCCGGCTTCGAGTAGGGCCCCAGTCGATCTGCTTGGAACGACTCGAAACCGAGCTTGCCATCGGAGACAAAGGTCCATGAGCCGATGACGAACGTCGCACCCTCCTCGATGCCGCCTGCTCTGAAAGTTGATCCCATCGCGCCTAATGTCGAGCTTCGACAAGATTGCCCCACGGTGGGCGCCAAGTGTCGACGAATTATGTCGAGCACGTCTAACCGGGGATACCCCAGGGAGTAGTTTTGTGTGGGTCTCGCCGAGTTCTAGGAACGAAAGTACACGAACAACACAATTTAGACAGGTTCGGGCCGCGAATAGCGTAATACCCTACGTCTTGTATGCTTGAATTTATTGCACGTGTGGTTGTTGTAGTTCTTTTGAGGGGGTCCCTGCCCCGCCTTATATAGTCCGGGAGGCAGAGTTACAAGTCGGTTTGTACAATCCTAGTCGTATACAACGTGGATAACTACAACAGAGTACTTTGGGGAGTTTCCTATTAGTACACGACTAGTTATTCCAATCTTACTACGCCGTCTCGCACCATAGCCGACTGGTTTGAAGTAGTCGGATCAAACTCCTCTCTGCCGAGTAGATTAATCCTCTGGATAAGTGGCCCTAGGGATCCTGGTCCCACAGGGTCCCACTTATCAGCCACAGATTTCTATGTATTTTAATTCTCTGATGTATACCGCAAAAACAGCTATAAAGATTAAGTATGCGGTAGATTATCGTGAATTTGTGTGTCAAATGATGAATTAATTACCATACAGACAGCCAAATAGACAGTTCATTGTACAAGCTGTCTATTTAGTTGTCTGTTTGTATCAAAAAGACAGCAGCTGTCTCCACCGTTGTACTTGCCAGGATTTCGTAGAGGCAAAAATCATTACCTTGTAACAACGGCAAATTCCTTGGCAAGCAGTGGCTTGTAATTGTGGTCTGTCTCCTGGATTCCTCGACAAGCAGTGCCTTTAAATTCTTGAGCTGTTGGTTTGCTAAACGAACGAGTAGATCAGATGGAGTTTCGTCAGGCTGTGGTGATTTCAATGAACCGTAAAGATGCGAGCTCTTGGCTGAATATATTTGAGTTAGGGTTTACTTTTTTTTTTAACCAGAGTTAGAGCTTACCTAGATAACTAGATTACTCTAGAAACACTGCTGTTCGATATCTCGCGAGACCAGGACGGCGCTGTGCGGCGAGGGATACAGGACGTCGCGACGCGGCGTGAGGATACGAGGGCCGCGCCTCCGGCGTGAGAACCGAGCGATTCGCACGTGGACGGCTCGATTGAAAATATTAGGCCTCCTCCAATGGTTAAACTAGCGCATTAGCTCTAAGCACTCTAAGAGACGGCCCCTTCAATGATCTATCTCTTATTAGATAGTTCATAACATGAATGATCCTACACGTCATCCTCACGTAATCTCATAATACGTGTATGAGACTATCTCTTAAACAAGAGATAGCTCTTAACTTTTTGCACTATTTATAGATTAAAAAATTTATGAGCTAGCTCAAGAGAGAGCCATTGGAGGAGGCCTTATGGGAACGAACGACCGAGATTTTTTCAGCGACGTGGCCCAATAGAATAGCTCGGTTTGGGTCCAGGATTCGAGTTTTGAGATTTGGGACATTTTTTTAATCTCAAAGATGCACTTAAACTGGGAGGGAGTGAGTAGAGTTCATTTCAAGAGAGTTTGCTCTGGTTATTCTAAGAGCGAAAGCAGCCCTCAAACCTCTCATGTTACAATGGATAGATTCTGTATAGAAGTTGAACTCTTAATTTTCTTTTCGTTTAAGGTGCCTTAAACATCCTGCTGTAAATGTTTCTTTCCCTTTTATTAATATATAATCAGTAGAGGGTTACCCTCCTGTTTCATAAAAAAAAGTAAGTGAGCCAGGTCCACCTATTATTACCAATGTTGTTCATCTGTCGTCAGCGCTTCACAAATTGGTATTAGAGTCGGTACTGTTCTTCATAACTCTACTTGTCACAACGTGTCATTTTAGAGAGAAAATAAGTCTGTTAAAGACTAATTGAAAGGCAAAGGAGAAATGACTAATCATGAGGCTACAAGTTTGTATTTTGGGACTGAAGAAGGTCTCAAATTCCTGTCCGTAGTATCCCTGTTATCATTGTTTAATTCTAAATATATTTGGATCTTTGTCATTAAAAGAACCTGGACGTTCCTAACCTTGGAGTTGGTCCCGCTCCCAAGGGATCATCCGAAGAATATGAGGTCCTGTGTCTGTTTATTCACGCTGTGTCTGTTTGTAGGGGTATCTAGGGGTGGTAAATGGCCCTCATTTTTGTAAGGATCGGGCCGGATTAAGGCCGGATCAATATAATACTAGTTTTTTGTTTTTGAGCTAAATTTTGTTAGGGTCAAATTAGATTGTGAAGGAACAAACGGGCTATGATTCGTTACCATCCCTAGGGCTATCAAGAAGTCTGAAGTGGCACTTTTTTTTTGCGAAAGAGTTTATTCCAGTTGTTGGAGACAAAGCGTGCATTGTCAAGAAGGTAGCGGACCCGCGTTTTTACAATTTACCGAGATCGTCGGCCCAGTGCCATTTGCAGAAGCCCCGCAATTTCGCGAAGGCCCACCTGCCATCAACCCACAGCTCGATTTCCCAAAAAAAAAACCACAGCTCTCCTCGAAAGCGAAATCCGTCGACCCCGCCGGCCGCCGCCACGTCCTCTCGCTCCCCGTGACCAACCCGACCCGACGCATCCTCACTTTCCGATAGTAGTGTACACCATCCATTCCGCATCCAGCGGCAGGGAAGCACCCCGCGAATCGCAGACTCCTGTTCGATCCCCTGTTCTTCTCCGAATCGCCCTAAAACCCCACTAGCCCCAATCAATCTGCCCAGTCCCAGTGCCCCCTTCCACTTCCGCCGCCATGGCAAACAACCATGTTGTCGCGTCCATGACCGATCTCAGGATGCTGTTGCAGACGCAGCAAGAGATCCAACGCATCGAGGTCTCATCCGTCGAGCCTTGGGAGGCCCTCGCTATGTACGATACACTTCGTACCATGGCAACGGGGTATGGCTGCCAGGTCGAGGGCTTGCGCCGCGTTCGCGTCCTCTCGAACCTCGACCGCGCGCTCAGCACCCTCGACTCGGTCGCCATCACCCGCCTACTGGTCGACCGCAACGAAGAGCACGCGCTCCGCTATCTTCACGGCCTCGGCGTGGAGATTCGTGACCTGGGCCGCAGGGTCGGTGGCTCCATCCGAGGGCTGACAGCGTACCTTCTCACCTGCGTCCGCCTGGTCGTCCCCGCCGACCTCCAGCGGCCCCACGTCGTCGCCCCCGGCGGCCACGTCATCGCCACAGGCCCCGCCCCGCAGGCCCGCAACCGCGGCCGCCAGCCCGGCCCCGCCATCAACATCGACGCCCAAGCCGGCCCGCAGGCGCCCGACCCCGTCGGCCACCCCGCCCCCGCCC
>OAMR01000186.1:249735-265285 GCA_900205405.1 Echinochloa crus-galli | reverse complement strand
CTCCGCAGACATGGAGATGAATTTGAGCGTACTTCTGATGGATATTATAGGGCTCATGGGCGCGCAGATGACACAATGAACCTTGGTGGAATCAAGGTATACCATGCATTGTGGTAATATCCAACACACATAAAAAATGTGTCATTTCGCGGTCCACTCATCGAATTTTATGCTAACTTTCAGGTTAGCTCCATCGAGATTGAGAGGATATGCAACAGAGTGAACGATGCCATCCTGGAAACAGCAGCTATTGGGGTTCCACCTGTAGGTGGTGGCCCTGAACAATTAACCATAGCTGTCGTCTTGAAAGACCAGAGCTCACAAGTAGGGGATTTGAACCAGCTGAAAGTAGCATTCAACACGGCTCTGAAGAAGCTGAACCCTCTTTTCAAGGTGCGCCCATTTGTTCCTGTGAATTTGTCACGGATTGCATCCAAGCTGAACCCACACAGACATCACTGAACTTTCTTTGCTTCCCTCTTCACGCAGGTTTCTTCTGTAGTCGTGGTTCCATCGCTCCCTAGAACCGCTTCAAACAAGGTGATGAGGAGAGTCCTGCGCAAGGAGTTCACCCAAGCAGCACAGGCAAAAAAGTCAAAAATCTAGATAGTTAGAAATGCTTTTCCTCCCCTGCAAATGTACCTCAAAAGAGAGCTATACAGAAATCTGTGCATATCATTATACATAGGCCCTTCAAAATCCCGTTGTTTACCTCTAACAAAGAGGTATGAGTATTTATATTCCGAAATAATAAATGAGCTGTATTTCCTGCCAATGGACAGCAAGGCTCTGTTCTCTAATAAAACATCTGCCATATCATACTATCATTTGCCCTTTCTTGATTTCTGCTGGTTGAGTAAACACCAGCCAGACCTCCAGTGACCAGCGGCCAGGGGCAGAGCTCGATCGATTCAAATCATGGAGAGCAACTGTGCGGGATGGCATGGTCGGTCGTCGTTTTCATGACACGGGTTCTTGTCGCCCGACCTGCCGGAGATGGCTGGTTGCCGGCGGTTGAAGGGCATCGCCGTACGGCAACAGGCTCTTGTGCTGTGACGGCAATGAACATGGAAGGGACGAAGGATGTGCGTGGCTGACCCGGCGGTTGGTGAAGCAGACAAAGACTTCTGTTCAATTGAGAGACCACTTCATCATCATCCTTTGATGTTGCTGGTCACTGCAGTTGAAAACTGCAGCAGCAGTACCGTGCCATGATTTAGGTGCAATTACCCCTATGGCTTGCTTGGTTTTTGTATTTTTCGTGCATTTTACATGAAATGTGCCAACAAATTTGTTCCTTTTGAACGGGTGCTTCATTCCAGGGCCTCGATTTCTTGACGGTGATATCCCACTCGATAAAAATGCACGATTGCACGGAGCCCGTATCCTAGGATAAAATGCACGATTCCCCAGGTGTGAACTCGAGACTGGGATCCGGGGCCACATGTCAGCCAGTGTAAGACGGACTCGCACGTGTTCGTGTTCGCCGTTCATGTCACCTGTGCCGCTGCTGGCAGATTGACCTGGCAAGGATGCAAGTTTATGTTTTTGGGTCATTGCGTCGATCCAAAACTTAGAAAAAAGAACTAGAATAGCATGACATATAAATAATTTAGAAGATAAAATACCCGGCCGCTGCCGCATCTCTCTCCTCTCGCGGTCGCGGGGTGCTGACACGGTCTGTTGATGAATTCAGCAGTGATTCTCATCCGGAAGATCATATGACCAGCGGCCGGGGGCAGAGCTCGATCGATTCAAATCATGGAGAGTTGGGATGTCATGGTCGGTCGTCGTTTTCATGACACGGGTTCCTGTCGCCCGACCTGCCGGAGATGGCTGGTTGCCGGCGGTTGAAGGGCATCGCCGTACGGCAGCAGGCTCTTGTGCTGTGACGGCAATGAACATGGAAGGGACGAAGGATGTGCGTGGCTGACCCGGCAGTTGGTGAAGCAGACAAAGACTTCGGCTGTTCATTCGAGAGACCACCTCATCATCATCCTTTGATGCTGCTGGTCACTGCAGTTGAAGACTTCAGCAGCACCGTGCCATGATTTAGGTGCAATTACCCTGTTACTTGTTTTTAGTATTATACACTCCGTATATCCGTACATTTTACATGAAATGTGCCATTAAATTTCTTTGTATCCGTACATTTTGCATGAAACGTGCCAATAAATTTGTTCCTTTTGAATGGGTGCTTCATTCTAGGGCCTCCATTTCTGGACACTGACATCCATTATTCTAGAAAGCACATTGCACGAAGCCCGCCCGTATCCCAGAGCGATTCCCCAGGTGTGAACTCGAGACTGGGATCCGGGGCCACATGTCAGCCAGTGTAAGCCCCGCGAGGGACTCGCACGTGTTCCGTGCCCGCCGTTCATTCACCTGTGCCCCTGCTGGCAGATTGTATTGACCTGGCACACGTAGCGGCGCCGGCGGAGAGTTAACCGCCACCCGCAGGAGCAGCCGCCTGCGCGGCGTGCGAAGCTGAAGCCCTTTGGCTCCTTCTCCCGATTCCCCCAACCCCAGCTGCATTTAAACGCGGGCGCCTTTGACCGGCCGGGCCGCGCCGATCGACGCCTTCGCCAAACTCCACCGCATTTCTATCTCTATCACAGGCCTGCCGCCGTACACCGTACGTGTACGTTCATACTATACCTCCCCGGCGGCGGCGGCTGCTGCATGCGGCTTGCTTGTGATCGAGTACCAACCAGCCGTGTCGTGTTCGATCTTTGGTGCAGGGATCGATTCGAAAGGGACGACCCGGCGGCGGCGGCGGCGGCGATGGGGAAGCTGGCGAGGCTGGTGGACGGCATCAAGGAGAAGCTGATGGCGGGGGCCGGCGGCGGGAGCAAGAAGCAGGGCGGTAGCAAGGCGGTGTGCTACGACAAGGTGGACAAGACGGAGAGCATGAGGGTGGAGATCAGGAGCCGCCGCGCGCGCCAGCTCATCGCCAAGAACCTCGCCGTCGCCGACGACATCGCCGGCGGCGGCAGCCCCCGGGGCGGCTGCGTCGGCGGGGCCGGGGGCAAGAAGACGAAGAAGAAGCGGTTCTTGGCCTTCTGATCGATCAACAAGGTCGATCCACCGACCGACCGATCGATCAGTGGTTTCTGTTCCCTTGACATCATCGATCGATCGATCTTGTCGTCAATAATCTAGTTGGTTATATTATGTTATTATCTGTGTAGCTATAGCTAGATTCCAGAAGCCATCCGCGTGCGTGTGCGCGCGCGGCTTGATCATTCTCTCTGTTTGTCATTTTCTCATGGGAAGAAACTGAAATCCTCATCCATTCCTGATTAAGTGTCTCAATCCAAAATTTTGTTATGCAAATTCTGCAGGTAGGTTTAGACATGAGTGGATTTGGGTATTTATGACTGTGGATAGATCAACCTTTCTTTTGGGTGAAGTCTTTATGCTATATAAAATCACTTCAACTTCGGAATAATTCATGTTCTTCTTCTTAATTGAAATAAAACACGTGTTAATGTACGTTCTCGAAACTTCATCTGCGGATTTTGTTTGACAGCGCAATTTAGATTAGATAACCACTTAACTCGCGTACCTTCTCAAGATGAAAACTTGACGCAGCAAACATGGAGAACGGATTCTAACACTCTAACCAGACATGATTTGATCTATAACAATGTCGAGACGATGTGTGCTACCAATGCCCACGGTTATACACTTACCTGTAGAAGCAGAAATGGAATGGAAGTTGGCAAACATGTGCTCATTAATGTCGATATACAGCACTACACGCATTTCATTAGGAGAGCTCCAAAAAAGAATTTTCACTAAGAGAGCGATTTGAGCCTCGCTTTATCATCTCACTTGCTCTTGTTTTGCTCGAAAGGCGAGTTGCCACATGGATAAAGCCCATACTTCTCTCTGAAAGGCATAATTAGGCCGCCGCCGACACGTGAAAAACCATCGAACATGGCCCATTCCCAGCTCAGCCGGCCCAGAAAAGAGCCGACCGCCGGCCTTACGACCCACCAACCCGCTCTTCGCCTCCCCGTCCCCGTCTCCGTCGCTCCCTATCCAATCCTCCCTCTCCCTACCCCGCGGCGGTCGCGCTCGCGGCAACACAGCCCAGCCTCCCTCTCCTCGCCGCGGGCGCCGGAGATGCAGGCCACGGCGGCGGCGGCCTTCCTCACGCGCCCGCACCCGCGGCTCCTCCGGTGCGCGCCCCTGTCTTACCTAAACCCCTCTTCTCGCCCCGCCTCTCCTGGCCGCTGCCGCATCTCTCTCCTCTCGCGGTCGCGGGGTGCTGACACGGTCTGTTGATGAATTCAGCATCGGACGATGGCCCGGGGATGGGGCCGCGTTGGTGCGCGGCGGCATCATCGCGCTGCCGCCGCGGCTGCGGGGCCCGCGGTGCTCCATGAGCCTCTCCATCGGCGGCGGTGCCGGCGCCAGCGACGACCGCGGGTTCAGCTACGGTAAGAGGCGTTCAACTCACCAGCCCTAATTGGCTTCCCTGGTTTGAGGGCATGACATTGTAGGTTGGCTTTTGGGTTGCCGATGCATGCAGAAAGGAATAATGTGTGGGTGGTTAACTCTTACCTGGCTTTGAGTTGGCAGGCCTGTACTGTTTTGTGTTAACGAATGCTAAAATGCATAATACTCAGTGTTACCGTCATGAATTTGAGGTTGCTAGGCGGTGAGATACATGATAGGTTGGGAGACCTGCGCGATTGTTCGCTGAATTTTCCACCTCAAGCTTTGTAGTGGTAATTTTAGAATGGGGTAAGATATTTTATGGTGACAACTAGGGGGCACTGATTTGGGAGGGATCTGTTGCAAAATGTGGGTGATGGCTTGGTAATTGGCAGTTTGACACCGTATCATTGTTGTTAGATTGACCACATTGGAGGATGCCGTGATTTTGGAGTGTTAGTTTAACCAAAATAGATGATTAAGGAGTGATAATATTTCTACTCTGTACTCTAAGGAAACTTAACTGATTCTTTTTAATTGCGTTTCTCTAGTATATGTGCATATGCTGCCACTTAATTAAAGACACATGGTAGCAAAGTAACTTCTTATGTGAGCACCTGCAGTTGGTAAATTATGGGATTGCTTTTAGCTTGCTTTGTACCTGTCTGTGCACCTGAAAATAAAAAAGGAAATACAAAGAAAGATAAAAACTTACATTCATTTAATTGTAACAACATCTATATATGTCTGAATTTAGTTGTCTGCACAGTTCTGTTTCTCACAATGCCCAGCTTATGTTCGGTTTATTATATATAGAATAGTTTTAGAGTCCATTTATAAATGATTTCAGGAGAATCATAATGATGTTAAATTTTTCACTTGAAACTTTTTTTATGAGACCATTTGAAGCTTTGTAGTGGATTAATTTCAGAAAGGGTACAATGTTTTTATGATGTTTGAGCATGAAAATTGCTAGATGTCACTTAAGGTTAGGAAACCTTATTTATTCAGTTTGATTGCATTTCTCTCTAGTATTCACACTGTTTCTTAATCAAAGGCTTCAGGTTACCTAAAACCTTTTTATGGAAGAACCTATAATTTGTAAATCATTGGACATTCTTGTAACCATTGGGTCATTGTTTTATACCAACATTAGCAATTTATAGAAACACCTCTTCATCAAATTATCTGTCACACATATATTGGGGTGAATCAGTTGTCTTCATAGTTCTATGTCCTACAAGTCTCAGATTCTATTTTAATTTCTTATAATATAGGAGAGTCTTAGACTCTATGGTTTCATTCAGTATTGATGGATAACAATTGGCTTATATGGTATCCACCTTCGTTTGTTTATCAACAGAGCATGTTCCGGTGTTCCCAAGATACCGAATGCGAGATCCCTACAAGCTTCTTGGCGTCGACCGTGACGTGTCTGAAGAAGAGATCCGAGGAGCAAGGAATTTTCTTGTTCAACAATATGCTGGCCATGAACCAAGTGAAGAAGTTATTGAAGGTGCTTATGAGAAGATAATTATGAAGAGCTACCAGCAGCGGAAGAAGACAAAAATCAATCTAAAAACCAAGTTAAAGAAGCGAGTGGAGGAATCTCCATCATGGGTCAAGGCACTGCTTGGTTACTTTGAGGTGCCATCAATGGATATTATTTCCAGAAGATTGTTCTTCTTTGCTTTCATTGCTGGGTGGAGCATAGCAACTTCTGCTGAGAATGGACCTGCATTCCAGGTAAATGCTTTGGGTTTTCCTGACATTATAAAGTCTGTCTTTTCTTTTTTGTGGACATGTTTAAACTCCATGGCTTTCCTGGAAGCTTGGGTTGTAGCGTGTGAAATTTGACATTACTTGTTGGTTTATTTGTAGCTAAGCACCTCGTTAACTCACAGTTCTGCCATGACTATGTTTATGCTTTTGTTTAACATCAACAGTGAATTTACAACATCTGTTTGATAAATGATTCTTCGACAGCATTTGCATCTACCATCTAGGATACCATGGCAATGCAGATCCAATAAATCCTAGAAAAGTAGATATGAAACACTTGCAATGTTGGGCATCACTGAACTGATCAATGGTTTGCTTTTGCAGCTTGCAATATCTCTCTTCTCATGCATATACTTCCTCAACGACAAGATGAAGAACCTCCTCAGGGCATCAACCACTGGGTAATGAAAATTTCTTCCATCAGATGCCTTGGCTGGTCATCAATATCTGCATGTTTACTCACTCTTTGTCCTTCCAGGTTTGGAGTACTTGTTGGCGGCTGGATTATTGGTTCTCTATTGGTCCCACTGATCCCAACATTCATCATTCCACCATCATGGTCCCTAGAGCTTCTCACCTCGCTGGTTGCTTATGTTTTCTTGTTCCTGGGATGCACGTTCCTCAAATGAAACTCTTTCAATTTTGTAACCAGAAACCGTAGAATCATTTGGAAGAATTTTGTGATAACTGACATCCCTGTATCTGAGTTCCAGAAAGTTTTTGCACTTGCTGTTGTCACTCTTGAGCACGAAATCTCGGCTTTTGACCTCCTCTTTGAATCGTTAGGTCAGCTAATGTACACTATTGTTTTCTATATGGCGCGCAGACAAAGGTGACATTCCTTCATACCAGCAGTCGATTTTGTCCTATGTTTAGTGAGCTGTTCCGAGAGCATAGATCTGCTAGTTTGTATTTGCTCACATTAATTCTGTGAGCATTGAGGCAAGATCTGCCCAGCACAAGCATTGTACTAGTGATTGTGTTCAATATTTGGCATTCTAAATTGTGTGCTTATGTTATTCGCAATCTCTGTACTAATGTATAGCTTGCCAATGCTAATCATGTTTTTATACTGCTACAAATGTTTGGTTTTTTTATTCAGATTTTTTTAGATTATTTTTTTTTATTCAGATGGATTCTACTCTGTGGAAATAGCAGGCTTGGTCGCTGGGCTTCATGGTCATCGTACCTAACAGTTCCTATATGGGTCTCCCAACGGCCCAATGTCTCGGTCGGTAGTAAGCTCTTTCCATGTCGAAAACGAGAGACATTCCTATCGCTAGTCCTAGTCGCTAGTACATTCGAAATCTGCTCCACCCGCAGTCGAAATCGAGGGTCCATCTACCGGCGCTCGAAGACGAAGACGACGAGCTCCCCAAGAGAGCCAGCCTCCAGGTGCCTCCTGTCTGACGCCGGCGCCCCGGGCGGTGTGCTCGTCTTGGACCTGCAGAGCCCGGCGACGTGGCACTGCCGCGTCTCGGGGCGGCGCCGCCGGTGGTCCAAGCACGCCTACGACATCGGCTCCTATTCCCTCCCGGAGGAGTACAGCCCCGTCCCCAAGAAGCGGATCCTGTCCGACGACGCCGCCGTCGGCGGGAGGTTCTTCTTCTTCGAGTCCGACTCCAGCAGCGAGCTCGGCACGCTGGACTTCACCGCCGCCGCCGGCGAGGACGTCGGCGGTGCGCCCAGGATCGGCGCGATCGCCGTGCCCAGCCTCGACGGCGACCTTTACGGCGACCGCCAGCGGAGCTGCGTCGTGGCGTCGCACCTCCTCGAGTCCCGCGGCGGCCTGTACCTGGCCACCATCGCCTTCCACGACTTCCGCTTCGACCGGGCGGGCACGGCCCGCGTCTACAGGATGGATTTCTCGACCCCGGCGGCGTTCCGCAGGACGGACGACGTCGGTGACGACCGCGCCTTCTTGCTTGGCGCCTCCAACTTTGGGGCCTCCTGGCACTCCTGCTCGGCCAGCGACCACGGGCTGAAGGCGAACTGCCTCTACTGGGTGAATCGCTTCGGCGAAGGGGATGGGAGCGCATGTTTATGATCTCAAGGATGGCGGCATGGAAACCATCCAAACTTTTGGGAGTGATGCATCGGCAGGGCTGAAGCCGTTTTTTTTTCTCGAATACGCAGGAGAGCTGCGCATCATTTCATTAAGTAGAGAAAACGAGTTACAAAGCACGAAAGAAGGACGAAAGCCAAACAAGCAAACAAAGCAAAAGAAAGAAAAAACAGGGGGAGGCCTAGGCGACTACTCAGGCAACAAAACCCCAAGAGAGGAGGCACCAGCCTCAGCCCAGAGCCTGGCCTCAACCTCAATCCTAGCCAGCACCGCCGAAACCGAAGCAGCCCGACCCTCAAACAACCTGGCATTGCGTTCCTTCCAAAGGTGCCAGCCGGTGATCATGAACAAACTGCTAACGCCCTTCCTCTTGTGCGGCACCTGTAGGGAGATGAGGCGCTCCCACGAAGCCTGGAGCGACAGGTCATCATTGAACGAGCACACACAGCCGGCCCAGGCGAGGACGCGCCACCAAATCTCCTTTGCCATCGGGCAAGAGATTAGTAGGTGGAAAGCTGTCTCATTGCTTTGGTCGCACAGGAGACAAGCATCGTGCGCAGTCAGACCACGGCGTCGCCGGCGATCCGCCGTCCAGATACGCTCCCTAGTGGCCAGCCAAAAGAAGATTTTAACTCGCAGCGGTGCCCAAGTCTTCCAGATGCGGCCAGCGCCATAGAACTCCTTGCGGCCGATGTGCAGCGCGTGATAAGCTGATCGCACTGTGAACTGTCCAGAGGAAGTCCATCGCCATCTCACTGTGTCTTCTACGTCCGGCATCAACTGGACCTGCTGCAGCCGCGCCCACAAGTGCAAGTATTCGACCACAGCGGTTACTGTCAATCCTCCTGTTATGTCTCTCACCCATCGCCGCTGCACTAGCGCCTGCGCAACCGATCTTGTCTTCTTCATGCGGGGCCTGATCAAGGTAGACAGCGTCGGAGCCAGGGCGCAGACAGAAACCCCATCAAGCCAGCGATCCGTCCAGAACAAGGTCTGCTCGCCATTGCCGATTTCCACCACAATGGAGATATCAAACAAGGCATGCGCTTCAGGACTTGCTCTGGCCTGCATTGCCGACCATGCGCGGTCTGGTTCCGTGCGTTGCATCCATAGCCATTTGACACTCATGGCGATCCCAGCCAGCCTGAAGTTGGTGATCCCAAGGCCCCCATGTTGCTTAGGCAGGCAACAGGTTTCCAGCTTGCCAATGCTAATCATGTTTTTATACTGCTACAAATGTTTGGTTTTTTTATTCAGATTTTTTTAGATTATTTTTTTTTATTCAGATGGATTCTACTCTGTGGAAATAGCAGGCTTGGTCGCTGGGCTTCATGGTCATCGTACCTAACAGTTCCTATATGGGTCTCCCAACGGCCCAATGTCTCGGTCGGTAGTAAGCTCTTTCCATGTCGAAAACGAGAGACATTCCTATCGCTAGTCCTAGTCGCTAGTACATTCGAAATCTGCTCCACCCGCAGTCGAAATCGAGGGTCCATCTACCGGCGCTCGAAGACGAAGACGACGAGCTCCCCAAGAGAGCCAGCCTCCAGGTGCCTCCTGTCTGACGCCGGCGCCCCGGGCGGTGTGCTCGTCTTGGACCTGCAGAGCCCGGCGACGTGGCACTGCCGCGTCTCGGGGCGGCGCCGCCGGTGGTCCAAGCACGCCTACGACATCGGCTCCTATTCCCTCCCGGAGGAGTACAGCCCCGTCCCCAAGAAGCGGATCCTGTCCGACGACGCCGCCGTCGGCGGGAGGTTCTTCTTCTTCGAGTCCGACTCCAGCAGCGAGCTCGGCACGCTGGACTTCACCGCCGCCGCCGGCGAGGACGTCGGCGGTGCGCCCAGGATCGGCGCGATCGCCGTGCCCAGCCTCGACGGCGACCTTTACGGCGACCGCCAGCGGAGCTGCGTCGTGGCGTCGCACCTCCTCGAGTCCCGCGGCGGCCTGTACCTGGCCACCATCGCCTTCCACGACTTCCGCTTCGACCGGGCGGGCACGGCCCGCGTCTACAGGATGGATTTCTCGACCCCGGCGGCGTTCCGCAGGACGGACGACGTCGGTGACGACCGCGCCTTCTTGCTTGGCGCCTCCAACTTTGGGGCCTCCTGGCACTCCTGCTCGGCCAGCGACCACGGGCTGAAGGCGAACTGCCTCTACTGGGTGAATCGCTTCGGCGAAGGGGATGGGAGCGCATGTTTATGATCTCAAGGATGGCGGCATGGAAACCATCCAAACTTTTGGGAGTGATGCATCGGCAGGGCTGAAGCCGTTTTTTTTTCTCGAATACGCAGGAGAGCTGCGCATCATTTCATTAAGTAGAGAAAACGAGTTACAAAGCACGAAAGAAGGACGAAAGCCAAACAAGCAAACAAAGCAAAAGAAAGAAAAAACAGGGGGAGGCCTAGGCGACTACTCAGGCAACAAAACCCCAAGAGAGGAGGCACCAGCCTCAGCCCAGAGCCTGGCCTCAACCTCAATCCTAGCCAGCACCGCCGAAACCGAAGCAGCCCGACCCTCAAACAACCTGGCATTGCGTTCCTTCCAAAGGTGCCAGCCGGTGATCATGAACAAACTGCTAACGCCCTTCCTCTTGTGCGGCACCTGTAGGGAGATGAGGCGCTCCCACGAAGCCTGGAGCGACAGGTCATCATTGAACGAGCACACACAGCCGGCCCAGGCGAGGACGCGCCACCAAATCTCCTTTGCCATCGGGCAAGAGATTAGTAGGTGGAAAGCTGTCTCATTGCTTTGGTCGCACAGGAGACAAGCATCGTGCGCAGTCAGACCACGGCGTCGCCGGCGATCCGCCGTCCAGATACGCTCCCTAGTGGCCAGCCAAAAGAAGATTTTAACTCGCAGCGGTGCCCAAGTCTTCCAGATGCGGCCAGCGCCATAGAACTCCTTGCGGCCGATGTGCAGCGCGTGATAAGCTGATCGCACTGTGAACTGTCCAGAGGAAGTCCATCGCCATCTCACTGTGTCTTCTACGTCCGGCATCAACTGGACCTGCTGCAGCCGCGCCCACAAGTGCAAGTATTCGACCACAGCGGTTACTGTCAATCCTCCTGTTATGTCTCTCACCCATCGCCGCTGCACTAGCGCCTGCGCAACCGATCTTGTCTTCTTCATGCGGGGCCTGATCAAGGTAGACAGCGTCGGAGCCAGGGCGCAGACAGAAACCCCATCAAGCCAGCGATCCGTCCAGAACAAGGTCTGCTCGCCATTGCCGATTTCCACCACAATGGAGATATCAAACAAGGCATGCGCTTCAGGACTTGCTCTGGCCTGCATTGCCGACCATGCGCGGTCTGGTTCCGTGCGTTGCATCCATAGCCATTTGACACTCATGGCGATCCCAGCCAGCCTGAAGTTGGTGATCCCAAGGCCCCCATGTTGCTTAGGCAGGCAACAGGTTTCCCAGGCTACTAGGCACTTCCCACGCACCGAGGCATCCGCTCCGGCCCATAGAAACTTGCGTCGAGTCGCGTCAATTGCTTCGAGAGCCCAGGCAGGTAGCTGGTCAGCCATGATCCAGTAAACTGGGATCGCCGAAAGTACCGCCTTGGTGAGGACGAGGCGTCCACTCCTTTGCATCATCGGCCCCTTCCACAAGGGCAGCTTCGCGGTCACCTTGTCGACAAGCCGTTTTGGATTCTACCAGCAGCTACTTAGCGATTCTTTTTTTTCTCTGGTTTCTATGAACATCTATCGTCTCAGGGATGCATTTGTTTACGTGGTAAATTTTTCTTTTATGAGAACTTTTCATCTTTTATGCTGAGAAACGTGTTTGTTCTGCATCTGCTCGCTGGTGCAGGATGCACAGAGCTCCTTTGTGTTATGCTGTCACTTGATTTCGTCCATGCACTGTTTTCACCCTTCTTGATGTGACTGTTATGTACAGCCGATGCAGATTTGCATGTCTACTCGATTTGCACTATTGTATTCAGAAGAAAGCAGTGTTGAACTCAAAATTATATAAGTACTGGATCCACAGGAACACTAGTCTAGTACATGCTAGTAATGCGGAGGTTGGTGGGAATCATGTCTCCAGAGCTTGGTCTGCTAAGGTTTGCGTAGCGCAACATTGTAAAGTAATTATGTTGAATTGGTGGCACGCTAAACTGTCTGCATATGTCATCTGCAATCCTTGTACAGCTAGCAGTGCTCATCATGTTTTATCCTGCTATAAATGTTGGTTTTCAGCTGCTGGCTGCTGCTTTTTTTTTTTGCATGGAAAGGAACTTCCATTAACACATAGGCGCAGCAGCGTCGCTGGCCACAAGGTCATAAACAAAGAGAGGAGTGGTTTCCCAGCGGGAATCGCCACCTTCTGCCACTAGAACATGAGCTACTTTGTTACAATTTCTGGGAACATAGCTGCACCTGAAGCTAGTGAAATTACCAACAATCATGTTCTTCAGCTCAAGGATCAGGCCTCCCACCTCGGCGAGCCTGTAGGAATCATTTGCAAGGGCTTGCTTCAGAATCATCGAGTCAGTCTCCAGAACAAGCTTTGTGATCCCCAACTCAATTGCTGCCATCGCTCCACGGGTACAGGCCAGCACCTCCGCCTGTAGCGCATCACGAATGCGTCGCGGCCTTCCTCTGGACCTGCTGGCTGCTGCATTGGGGAAACAGCCTATAGAGAGGTAAGTCATGCTCTCTTCGGGTGGAGCAGAAAGCTCGCGAGCTGGCTCACTGGGCCTCCACTCATCGTCGCCCAGTGGCCCAACCCAATAGCACGATAGATAGAGAGCCCTTGTTGCCCACTCAGCCAGCCGTATCCGTCCTGGGCTCTTTCCATGGGGGACGACACATTCCTTTCCGATAGTAATCCGGACGCCGGAGGCAAACAAAACTACGGTCTTCTTGTACGTAACATCCAGTAATCTTTACTACTTCGCTCTGATTCTCTCTGATATACGTAGTATATAGAGATCAATGAATCTTCACCATGCCCGAGCTGAGCGGGAACCGCTACATGCCTACTTCGAAACGCCGCAGGGCTGGATCCTGATCGTCGCTGCCGGCGGCGGCTCAGCCTCCTCGTTGCCGCCGTCGTCGGAGACCTATCTCCTCCACCCGTAGGCCGCAGCCCACTAAGTTTAGGCACGAACCAATTAACCGAACATACGGAGTATCCACGTTGTCTGTCTCTACAACCTCTAGTGTAGGCCAAGGTAGAAGGTACTAGGATAGTCCTGAATTACATGTAATAATTCGATTGCGAAATCTTGCCCCTTTTGTTTTGGTTATCCTCACTGTACTCCATTAAAAAACGGATTGTTCTGTTCTTTGGTGTGGAGATTTGAAGTGCTACGCACAGTAATAGCTGGTGGTTACTAATGATCACTATTAGTACGTGTAGTACCAGCAGATGTCCAGATCCGGAAGTATGCAACGACAGACTAGTCTCGTCGGAACAGTTGCTGCAGCTTTCGCGGCTGGAATGACTAAAGTGACGGCGAAAAGAAGGAACAGTTGTGGCTTGAGATTGGTCACCCTTTTCTTTGGATGAAATTCTATCGAATCCATTCAGTTACGCATCACATCAGTATCAGTTGAGGTCATCATCCTCCGCCCTGGAAATTCACAAGTAATGATGATACGTATGTGCATGCTCTGCATTCGTCTTCCTCCTTTTTGGAAGCACAGCTTTTGGGCCGAATTGAGTCGGCTGCAACATCGGTCGCCATGCGGAGCAAGCCCAAAGCAGTCGCCAAAACGCCACGGCTGGTGCAAAGCCGTGGACTGGTTTCAGTCAGTGACGGCCTGAGTGAAACACACACACCCACACCCTGTTACTCATTGCTACTGTAGTCAATAGTCATTAGTAGGGATTGCAGAGCAATGACCATGAGACATACCTGCCGAGGAGACATGCAAGCGACGACCTGTCTTGTTGACGGACGGGCTCGCTTTCTGCAGCGGGGTGGATAACTGTGTGTGTGACGGCACAGCCACAGGCCGCAGGAGCAGATTCTTTCGAAAAACAGACCGGCTACTCTGCATGGCAATTGGCATGTGAAAAAACAGTTACCCCATCCTCTCCTTCTGCAGACTGCAGGGAAAGAAACGAATCTGGGCAGTCGTGATGCATCACATCGGTGCCGGTTTGCTCATGCCATGACATGGCGGCCGAGTGAGAGTGACTGACGCTGCTGCGGCAATGCAAAGCCGGTGCTGAACGTTGCATTGAGCTCCTACTAGCTAGTGTAGTTCATTCTCCTTTCGCCTCTCTCCCTACGCTACGCGTGGGTACATCTGGCACGGTAAGGGTAAGGACCGTGGATTTTGTGTTGGGGGTTGTACGCGTAGAGCTCGATCGAGTGATTTAATTAGGTTGACGACTGCACGCAATTATCGGCTGGGTTAATTAATTAACTAGCATGGGTGACGACGACGACGTTGTCGAGTCCAACCGATCGAACGTGCCTGAGCCTGATTCGTTCAGGCATCATCATGTGAGTGATCGTACCTGTAAGCAGGAGAGCAGGTGTTGTCGCTTTCTCTATCTGTCGTGCTGTCAAGTAACAAAGAAAAAACCCGGACCCGGCCGAGCCGCCCAGGTATACGTGTCTACGCCGCCAACACGACACCGGAGCACGCATGGCCGGCGCGCGCGTCGTCGTTCGCGCGAACCACCGATTTGTACGCTAGCCGCCGTGCCGACGCGGGCCGAACACGACGGCGCCTCCCGCCTGCTGCCCGAGCCCGGAACGAAACGACCAGGCGGCGTGCGTCGCTGGCCACGGAAACCACCACCGGGACGATGGCTCCGGCCGCCGCTTTGACCTCGTTCGTTGCATTGCATCGGTGGATCCAACCCAAGTTGGCAAGTTACCCAACCCAAGGATCCCCACGGTTTCGTGCGCCTTTTGCTCGCGCCCGCGGCGGAATTCCCGCATCAAAAGGGGCACGGCCCCGTCGTCTCGTCTCACCGGTCACCACTCGGGTATGCTGCTCGGCTCGTGCGCCGCGCTGCATATCGCCGGTGGCATGGCAGGGCAGGTGGCGCTGCTACTCCCCAGACGCTTGGCTGGCTGCTGTACGTTGCCAGGACGTGATGTGAGTACCGGTGTAGCGGCGACCAACGACTCCACTCCGTGTCACTGTCTCGACGCGGCGCTAAAGTACATAGGCCATGTTTGGATCCTAGCGTTAGTGTTAGTGTTAGTTTTTTAACACCTCTAACTAACACGTAACAAACTAACACCATCTATGTTTGGATTCATGTGTTAGTTTGCACTTTTTTGG
>OAMR01000186.1:210218-248708 GCA_900205405.1 Echinochloa crus-galli | reverse complement strand
GAAGCCTAAAATGCACAAGTAGCACTATTAGCTCACACCATGTCTGTCAATATATGGATATATATAAATAAAACAGGAAGAAAAGACATGATATGAAAAGCATATATCATCACTCAAACAAATAAAAGCATTCTGCAAGGGTACTACCAAAACAGTAATATACATCAAGAAACAATATTGCATTCAAGAGAAACAATATTGCATTCTGATCAAGTGATCATCAATGTTCATAGAGCAATTAATACAGGATCAAAAATTGCAAATAACAGACTTTGATTTTTCTTTATACTATCTCACCTGCGACAGTCTTTATCAGCCCATCCCAACTTGTTATCCTGATCAAACTGTGTGTGTGACGGCACAGCCACAGGCCGCAGGAGCAGATTCTTTCGAAAAACAGACCGGCTACTCTGCATGGCAATTGGCATGTGAAAAAACAGTTACCCCATCCTCTCCTTCTGCAGACTGCAGGGAAAGAAACGAATCTGGGCAGTCGTGATGCATCACATCGGTGCCGGTTTGCTCATGCCATGACATGGCGGCCGAGTGAGAGTGACTGACGCTGCTGCGGCAATGCAAAGCCGGTGCTGAACGTTGCATTGAGCTCCTACTAGCTAGTGTAGTTCATTCTCCTTTCGCCTCTCTCCCTACGCTACGCGTGGGTACATCTGGCACGGTAAGGGTAAGGACCGTGGATTTTGTGTTGGGGGTTGTACGCGTAGAGCTCGATCGAGTGATTTAATTAGGTTGACGACTGCACGCAATTATCGGCTGGGTTAATTAATTAACTAGCATGGGTGACGACGACGACGTTGTCGAGTCCAACCGATCGAACGTGCCTGAGCCTGATTCGTTCAGGCATCATCATGTGAGTGATCGTACCTGTAAGCAGGAGAGCAGGTGTTGTCGCTTTCTCTATCTGTCGTGCTGTCAAGTAACAAAGAAAAAACCCGGACCCGGCCGAGCCGCCCAGGTATACGTGTCTACGCCGCCAACACGACACCGGAGCACGCATGGCCGGCGCGCGCGTCGTCGTTCGCGCGAACCACCGATTTGTACGCTAGCCGGCCGAACACGACGGCGCCTCCCGCCTGCTGCCCGAGCCCGGAACGAAACGACCAGGCGGCGTGCGTCGCTGGCCACGGAAACCACCACCGGGACGATGGCTCCGGCCGCCGCTTTGACCTCGTTCGTTGCATTGCATCGGTGGATCCAACCCAAGTTGGCAAGTTACCCAACCCAAGGATCCCCACGGTTTCGTGCGCCTTTTGCTCGCGCCCGCGGCGGAATTCCCGCATCAAAAGGGGCACGGCCCCGTCGTCTCGTCTCACCGGTCACCACTCGGGTATGCTGCTCGGCTCGTGCGCCGCGCTGCATATCGCCGGTGGCATGGCAGGGCAGGTGGCGCTGCTACTCCCCAGACGCTTGGCTGGCTGCTGTACGTTGCCAGGACGTGATGTGAGTACCGGTGTAGCGGCGACCAACGACTCCACTCCGTGTCACTGTCTCGACGCGGCGCTAAAGTACATAGGCCATGTTTGGATCCTAGCGTTAGTGTTAGTGTTAGTTTTTTAACACCTCTAACTAACACGTAACAAACTAACACCATCTATGTTTGGATTCATGTGTTAGTTTGCACTTTTTTGGGAGCCTTGAGGAGAGAGAGGGGAAAAAAAGTAGAGTGATTTTTGTGGTCCTCACCAAACTAACACCAATTACCACCTCTTGGAGGGGTTAGTTTTTTGGGGTGTTAGTCTCAACTAACACCAAAGTAACACTTGAATCCAATTCAAAGTGTTAGCATGGATCCAAACAGGGCCATAGTAGTACTGCTATACTATGGCAAATGTCTGCCTGCAAGGCTGCAAGGATTTAGGGTCCGATGGGTTCACCGTTTTAATCTACAATTCATAGCTGCCTAATAAATATTCCACGACCAAAAATCTAGCAGACAAATAGATAACAACTCAACAAGAAGGGAATTTAATTGTCCAACACTCTAGCAGACCAACAGATAAGCAGCCAGTCAGCCACACCAACGCCAAGCCATGAATAACAGA
The DNA here is from genome assembly GCA_900205405.1 of Echinochloa crus-galli. Classification (NCBI taxonomy): domain Eukaryota; kingdom Viridiplantae; phylum Streptophyta; class Magnoliopsida; order Poales; family Poaceae; genus Echinochloa; species Echinochloa crus-galli. The sequence continues at coordinate 246,648 of OAMR01000186.1, read as the reverse complement.
TCAATGAAAAACAATAAAACACGCAGCATTCAGCAAGGCAGCCATGCTCTGCAGTAAGCAGCAAGCATCAGTAGCAGGAAGCCATGCTCTGCAGTAAGCCATGCATGTATCCTGCTTGAAATGCCAAAAACCAAGCAAAATTACATTAATGTTAGATCAATACTACAGCTCCTGCATGTTAGTGAATACAAAAGGGGAAAGAAGGTGGTGGAAAACAGAAATACCAGGTTTGTATAATAGGTGCATTACAGGCGGGACAAGCTCGCTTCGAAAACCACCTGATTAATGTAGAACGGCAAAGGCCATAATTTGTTAGAAAGAAAATGTTAAAAAAGGCATGCTGCTCATAAAGAGGAGGTTCCATACAACAGCAAGCAGGATCCATAAAGGAAACTCAAATACATACATCAAAATATAGCACAAATATGGAGAGCCATTCGAGTACTGAAATGAAGCACGACTTACTTGGAAGCAAAGACATCCTAAACCAGCAAGAGTAAAAAAGGGGAAGCATGATCACACAACCATGCAACTCTAATAGAAATGATCCTAACTATATAGCAGAGCAAGCAGTGCACTCATTATGAAGATCAGACAACCTAGACAACTGTTTAAACTTTAAACTGTTCAGTCTAGGAACAAATGAACAATTCAGACTAGGCAAAGATTAAATTAACACTTAGCCTTGAGATTAATGTAGCAAAGAAATGCCTAAAATGCTCTACGACTACCATCATGGAGCTCTTTCATAAGATCGCAAAACTGATAGTAATGAAATAGCTGTGAATCTGAGTAGCTATGAATCTGACTACCATCATGATAGTAACTAAAACACTACGGCGAGGTGAACCCAGTCAGGCTCTCTGCGCTCATGTCACGCACGAGTAGCTGTGAATCTGAGGAAGGGGAGGGTTGTTGGATTTGAGGAAGGGACCTGCAGACTGTAGTGGATTCGAGGGGGGGAAGACCATACCTAGTGTAGCCGTTGGGGATGGATACGGGATGTGGATGGGCGCACCGGCTCGTTGCAGGTCCAGGTCGCCTCGCCGGACCTGGAAGCCTGCCATGGTGCCACCACCGAGGGAGCAGCGCGCGGATGACCGGCAGCCGACAGGTCTCCCCCGACCTCCTCCGCCGCGCAGATCTCGCACGCCGCCGCCTTGCGCGAGCTCGGCAGCGGGACGAGGAGGGGCCGCTCTTCGCGCTAGCGCTGCAGTTGGGGGCGGGATCCGCGGCGGCGCCGGAGAAGGAGGGCTGGAGGAGGGGCCGGCCGAGGAGGAGCACTGGAGGGGCCGAGGCGGAGAGGGCGGCGGCTGCTCGGTGGCTGAACAGGAGAGCGAGGGGAGAGAGACCGAGGAGGACAGGAGGCAGCTAGGGTTCCGGTGGTTTTATACCATGGTGATACGATCGCGATCGTCGGATGGGTGATGGACGGTCACAAATTATTGGGCCGTTTGGGCCGAAGAGGCCTGGTTTCATTCCTTCTCTACTTAACATTTTTTCTTTTCTTTTTCTTTTTATTGCATCATTGTGAAGTAACACAAACAAATAATTATCTTATATACACCAACTAATTTTTTATATGTAATAGGATACATATGAGTTGTATTATATAAGTTTAAAGAATTTTTGAGCTGATTTACTATTTTCTGTATATTAAATGAATTCCTGTGTGGTTTATTGAAATAATTCAAAATTGAACTACATGTGCATCTAATAATATTAAAAAAATTGTAAACAAATAATATTTAGGATCATAATTTCTATTATAGCTCATGACCTGAAAATAGATGAAAATTTTAAATGTTTTATAAGTATTATTAAAACTTCTATTCGCAATGTCGTTATAAAATAATGATAATAATACCTAAAATTTATCCAAAAAATCTGAAAACTCCTATACATTCATTTTATTGATGTACAAGGATGGCATAAAAATTTCGTAAGATTTTACACAAATTATATTATACATTGTTCACAAAGGATGCATCTCTCACATAGTTTCATACAATTTTACTTGAACATTGAAGTTTTCCATACTTTACAACATGTTTGAACTTATATGCATTTCAAGTTTGAACATAACCTTGTGTTCACTTTAATATTACAAAATACAAAGTTTCATTAGTAATGGTTGTGGAAAACAAATATGTTTTCTAATTTTACTTATAAGGTACAAGATAAGGCATACAAATAAGATCCGTGAAATAGTAATCTATACTAAATAATGTCACTAATGAAAATATGCTGATTTTAGAAAAAATCAGGAAAAAATATCATCAAATTTGGATTACGGATGACGGAGAAAAACTGGATACAAAATTTGATTGCAGATTAAAAGGGAAAATATGAACCATTCACGTGTTCTTTGTTCCAATAGAACTGGGCACAAAATTATATATATATAAAAACAAATTCCAAATACCGCCACACCCGCATTTGTTGCCCAGTGGTGGGGCACCTACTTGCTAGCCTTCACGCCCCCGGTTCGAATCCCACTTCAGCCCTTCATTTTTGCGCGCGGGATTAATTCATTTAGTCTAAAGATATATAAAACAACTTCACTTCACACATTCAGCAACGATCGTGTAGCGCAGTGGTAAGGAGCCGTGGCCTTTTGACTCCACCACCTGGGTTCGAATTCCAAGCTCGCCTTTTTTTTGCCGATTAAATTTATTTAGTTCCAAAATATATAGAACTTTTTCACTCCACACTCAACAACACGCGAGTGGCTTAGTGGAAAGGAGCTTGGCTACAAACCCCGCCACCTAGGTTCGAATCCCATGTTCTCTTATCCGTATTGTGTCAAATTTGTCTTTTTTTCCCGATTTAAACTGAGTAATGAATAAAAATTCGTAATAATTTTTTTCTGATTTAAATATAACTAAGTCGTAATAAGCTATATATATATATATAAACAATGCAAACTGAGTCATGAATAAAAATTCGTTTATCATTTAATAAGATATATATAAACAATACAAACTAAGTCGTAAAATAAAAATTCGTTTATCATTTAATAAGCTATATATAAACAATACAAACTAAGTCGTAAATAAAAAATAAATATATTTGTTAGTCAAAATTATGTTGGGTACAATATTTAAATTAAGACGATTTTGATTTTCAATCTACGACGATTACTGAAGTTTGTCACAGATTGAAGGCTCGAGTTTGAGCTCGAGTGGGCTATTTGCAGATCTGTGACGTATTACTGAAGTTCGTCACAGATGGAAGGCCCGAAGTTGAGCCCAAATGGGCTATTTGCAGATTTGCGACGTTTTTGAAATTCATCGCGAAGAATCCGTCACAGATTAAATAGTTTGTTGTAGTGTGAGTGTAACCACATAAATCAAGCCGGTAGCGATCAATGGCCTTGAATGATTCGCCCAATGAACAACGGATTTAGTACAAGCACGCATTGATGCCACGACATGACGCGAACCCTCCATGATTTAGCCTCTTATCCGGCGATGTCTTCGCTCGTCACGGAGGCATGGGTGCCCAGTCTCTGATTGCTATCGTCGACCACCGCCATCATCAATCCAGAAAGGGATGGATGGGTTAAGCTAGCGCTGCTGCAGCTGCACCACACCATTTTTCTATCCTGGAATACTATATACTAATCACCATTTTCTCATCATATGGGCGGGAAAAGTCACTCTTGGAAATTGGAATCGGTTGGTAGCAGCAAGTTCAGGGCAAATGATGGTCTCCTCTCCTAGTGACCATATACCAACACCAACCATGTAGGTTTGGTGCCAAAGGTGACGTCCCATGGAATGGACCCACTCAGCTTAGGAGTATCAATTGCTCCCTCGAATCATCACTTGTTGAGCACCATGTCTTCTTGCCAGAGTCGGTTAAATAAAAAGGCTCCTGGAAATTTGTCTAGAATGGGAGACAGTTGGCCGATCAAGCTCCTGCTGCCGGGACCATGGTTGTACAAATGTGATGTACGTTAGTGCAGTGCAATTTATTCCCAATCTGCACAAACTGGAATAAAACCTCACACAAGACATTTCTTGGTCTTGACCCAAAGACTGGACTAGCACTGATAAACCTTTACCGGTTTTGGTATTTTCCATTTGAATGACGGTAACCAGGTCAGGTTTTGGGAAGACAAATGGTTAGGAAATTATACGCTCTGTCAACAGTACCCATCCTTATACAACATAGTCAGAAAGAAACATGACATAGTTGCTGCTGTTTTTTCCAGAATCCCTCTAAATGTGTCTTTTAGAAGAGCTTTAGTTGGACAGGATTTAAATTTGTGGCATAACTTGGTCGGTAACATTAGCCATATTCATCTAAATGACGAGGCAGATAGCTTCAGATGGAATTTAACCGTATCTAGATCTGGGTTGTTTACTGTCAAATCCATGTATATGGCTCTTATTAGTAATGACGGTGCACTGAGGAATAATCAAATATGGAAATTGAAAGTACCTCTAAAGATTAAAGTTTTTTTTGGTACCTGAAAAGAGGAGTTATCCTTACGAAGGATAATTTAGCTAGATAGAATTGGAATGGGAGTAAAGTGTGCGCTTTCTGTTTCAAGGAAGAAACTATTCAGCATCTCTTTTTTGATTGTCATATGGCACGTTTTCTTTGGAGGTCCGTTCAAATTGCTTTTAACCTACGACCACCAAATAGTTTTAATGCTATGTTTAATAACTGGCTCGCAGGGATGGGGGGAAGGTTAAGAAATCAGCTGTTAGTTGGTGCCTCGGCTTTGTGTTGGGCATTATGGCTCAGTAGAAATAATTTAGTTTTTGATAAATCTCCGATGAAAATTTATTTGCAGGTACTGTTCAGAGGGACATACTGGCTTCGGTTTTGGGCGCAGCTACAAAGGCGTGAACAAGATAGTGATGCAATAAAGGAGGCATGCCAAACTTTGGAGGTTTTGGCAATGCGTATTTTTGCTCATCATGTGTGGAGATTTAGCAATAGGATTGCTTTGTAACTCTCTCATTGTTTATGGTGTTTTGCTTCTTTGTTTCACTTTGTGAGGGCAGATGGATGTGCCGCTAATTTGTAAACGGTGGCCGTAGCCCTTCGGGTCAAGGCCGGATTTATTTTAAATCCATTATCTAAAAAAAGCACTAATAAATGAATAGGTACTGTAGCAGCATGAAGACTCGGTGACTGCTCCGGTCTTTGGGTGTCACTACTGGAGTGCTGGTGCTGTGGCTTCCTTTTCCCCTGTTCTTGCACATGCATTATCATCCAATAAAATCCAGAATACTCTATGACAACAACAGATGCAAAAACAGCTTGTGATGAACCCAACAACCAGGGAGGGAAATATAATAGAGAGTATACCGCCAAAACCAGAAACAGAATTCTGTCTGGCTTTGAGAAACTGAGGAGAATGTCTGGCCACATACTGCAATCCTACCCACTCTCACCAGCTATACACTTATTACCAATATTTTAGTTACATGATGTTAACAGTATCAGTAGTCCATTGGAAGCCAGTGCTGGCTGCAGTTGCAGCCTAATGACAAGAATTCCTCGCGGTCAACTTAGATTGAGGCAAGATTTCAGGTAGACTACTTGTGTTTAGCAAGATCCTAAGTGCAAAAAAAGTAGGGGAACATTTTTAGGGCTGCTTTGAGTAGTTAGACCATCATGTGTCATTGGCTTTTTGTCTTTGCCAGAGAATAAATTCCCTTAACCCCACCTATCTAAATATGTTCTCTGCTTTACACTAGCCCCATATTCTCATGTCCAAGGAAAAACAAAAAAGGCCGTAGGGTACTTAAATTGCGTGGCTTTTGCTGAAAGACACTAGAAAAGCTGCGTTTGATGCTGGACACAACGTAACTTCGTATTTTTGCTGCAGGACACAGGTACCGTTTTCTTTTTAGCAAGGATCAATTTCCTTTAAACATTTGTGTGTAGCAGAAAATATATAATATTTGTAGTGTTATACAGCAAAGATCAATTTCCTCTGGTCTTAATAAGCAAAACCGTGCATTATGGATGTCCTGAGAAAATTCCCAAGAAAGAAATGGCCAAACACGAATTGTCCTGTGAAAGCACAAATGTACAAATCGCCATCGATCAAAGATTTTTGTTCAACCCTGTTTAGATCATCCCTATAGGAATGCTGGTTTCCTATGGAAATGCCCAAACACACATTATCTAGCGAAACTACAATGTAAGAATCATAGCTGAAAGACGCTCGAAGGTAATAACTGATGTTGGGCACTACAAACCATGTATTTTTTTGCTGGAGGACACAATTAGTGTTTTCTTTTAGCAAGGATCAATTTCCTTTAAACATTTATAAGTAGCAGAAAGACACTCAGAAGTTGACATGTGCTGTTTGACACTAGAAAACCAATCATACTTGTCTATTATTATAGTATCAGCGTAAGTTATCTTTAGCTTATGTTTTATCTCACGGTTGCTCTTCTTTCAGTCACTACTCACCCTTCACAGGCATTTTTCGAACTGGAGCCGTTACGCATTTTCATCTGTTGATGCACATCTTCGTCTATTTGAACCGGACCAAGTCCGTGTCAAAAGAAAACAAAAAAAAAAGAACCGGACCAAGTTCCCAAGAGTGAGGGACGATGGCACGAGCAGCGCTTCTCCCCCTGCCGATACGGTAACGGCCCTGCCCCTGCTGCAACAGCAGCAGGTGCCACTGCAGGATCACATGTACCTGCCCGCCCCGCTCTGGAAGGCAACGGTAAATACTCGATCTAGCACAGGGCGTGCGAGTCAAAACAAAGCTCCCAACCGCTCCGGTAGCTGCGGACTTCGGCCGTGTTTAGACGTTGGTTTTGGGTGAATTTGGGAGTATAATGTCACATCGTAATTATTGTATCACTGTAGCATTTTGTTTGTATATGCGAAAAATTGTCCAAAAATTTATTAATTAGGTTCAAAATGTTCGTCTCGCAGAGTACAATAAAACTATGTAATTAGTTTTTGATTTTATCTATATTTAGTACTCCATACATGTTATGATATTTTGATATGATGGGAATCTTACGTAGTAAATTTAGGAGTAGAAACTCTGGATCAGGGCCTTGAATTGAAAGCCTTCCGCTTCCGCCCCAACCTGCCATTCGCACACATTTCCTCCTAGGGACGCGAGTCTCCTCGTCGCAATCCGCTCCGCTCCTAGCCCCGGCCTCCCTCTCTCCCTGAGCCTGAGGGCAGTCCCAACCCTTCAACTAGGATGATGTCCATAGTATTAAATAGGGTGACACATAGGACTATTAACTTATGTGGCGCTGTATTAAATAGGAGAGAGAGGGAAAAGAACAAGACACCGGGTCTTGCATGAGACCCAGTTTCTACACGAGAACCTGTATACAGGACACTACCAAGTTTGGGTTGGGAGATGACAGTGTCTTCATTATAGATAAAAAAACAAATACGATTGGTGGAGAAGAGAGATGATGAATTTATTAAAGACCCATACTAAGAAATTATGGGTTGAAAAATACAATGTCTAAAGTAGTGTCTTGCTAACATGGCATCATGGACACTGCCTATGGACGTCGTGGGTTGGGACTGCCCGTGAGTGACCACTCGACGAGCGCGGCGCGCGTGTAGCAGTAGCTGAGCTGCGAAGGCGAAACGGAACGAACCCAAAGGACCCGGGGCTTGCTAATAAAGGCGCCGTTTTAAAGAGGGAAAGCGAGGAGCAAAGAGAGAAGAAAAGAGGAAAAGAAAGAGAGCAGAGAGGCCACAGAGGGGGAGGAGAGCGAGCCGTCGCTGTCTCCTTGCGCGCCTCGCCGCGCTGCTGCCACCCTGCTCAAAAGGATTTGGGAATCCGGTTGGGGACGCCGACGAGCCGATCGCCATTCCCATTCCTGGCTTCCTGCGCGCGCGTCCCGGCCTTCTCTTCTCGGTTCTCACTTACAGTAGAGTTTACGCCCCCTCCCCTGTACGCAAAGCCCAGCGAGCTCTGTCCTCGCGGAGCTCTCTCTCCTCTGTTCTGTTCCTGCGGCTGGGCGATTGATTTTGATTCCATCCCAGCGGTTCCAATCAATCATAGAGGCAAGCGAGAGCAGAGTGAGTGTGTGCCCGTGGGCGTGCGTGTGAGGAAAGGGAGAAGAAAAGCTGGCCTTTTTTTGGGGCAGCCAGATTCCATTCCTTGCGCAGGAGGGCTACTCTCTACACTATACTATACTAGTTGCTGTGGTCTGTGGAATTTGCTAGAGCGCAGCCGCAGCAGCCCACCATTTCTCTCTCGCCCCTGCTTTTCCAACAGCGATCGATTCTTCCTTCCTTCCTTCCTCGTGAAGCACAGAGCTTCGGTTCTCTTCTTGGGACTGATTCCCTCCCATCCGGGGAGTTTCTTGGAGCTTTGCTTCCTTCCTCGCTTTCTGTCACTGACGGAGCCAGCGGAGTGAGTTCTGGTTTCTCGACAGCCGGCTCAGCAGCAGGATGGCCGCCGCGCCGCCGCCAAAGGCCGACGAGCTCCAGCCGCACCCGCCCAAGGAGCAGCTCGCCGGCGTCTCCTTCTGCATCACCAGCCCGCCGCCATGGCGTACGTGCTCAACCTTCATGCTCCGTTCGGATAGTTTTTTTTGTTTGGTTTCGCTGTTCAAATGGTCCCTGCGCTTGTCCTCTCGCGTTCGTTTTCTCCCTGCTGCCTCCTTTTTCCCTTTTTTTTGCGGGTATGCTGCCTCTTTTTCCTGATGCCGAGGCTTTCGCCTTTGGAGGCGTCTCTCTGCTCATCCTTTTTATTCGTGTAAATTAACTGGGGTTATCACTGAACTTCTTTCTTCTCTGTCTTTGCCGGTGTCTGCTCCAAACTAGTGTGTTTGTAATAAAAAGTGCTTATCAGTTTTCATTTTCATTTTCCTGATAATTTTCTGCTATGATTAGTTTCTTAATTTCGGATAGAAAGTACCTTTCCTTGATCAAGTAGTTTAGGATTTAGTAAGGTTGCTTCCCCTTGAATCTGCAGTAAAAACTAAGAAAGGTGTGCGGTTGCACATCTTTTTCTGTAAACTAAAATTTCTATGAAGTTCATAAAGCATGGTAATGGTACGCATGGCCAGGCATGCTTGATGTGCTCGAGGATGTTAACGTTTCTCTTACCCTCGTGTTTCTCTATGCAGCCGAGGCCATTATACTAGGATTCCAGCACTTCATCGTCATGCTGGGCACCACGGTCATCATACCCAGCGCCCTCGTTCCTCAGATGGGAGGCGGAAATGTTAGCACCAAAACTTGTGTTCTGAATTCTTCCCATGCTCTTTTTATTGGCCTTTGCATTTTTTATATTACTCAGCTACTATCATTGTTTGCACTAAATTTGTCCAGTTACCATGTGCACACCAAACACCTGAATGATAGATACCACTTTTGTCAGGAAGAGAAAGCTCGGGTGGTTCAGACGATATTGTTCGTAGCTGGCATAAACACCCTGCTCCAAACATTATTTGGGACTCGTCTTCCGGTTGTAATGGGCGGCTCGTATATCTTCGTTGCGCCAACTATCTCGATCATCTTGGCTGGGCGGTACAGCAACGAAGCAGACCCTCGCGAGGTACCACATAGTACCATAGTATGTTCATCACCGTTGTTTTGGTCTCTTTGGGCACAAGTTTCTTGAGGAATGTTGACAATATTTTTATTCATCACGTGAAGAAATTCTTGCGGACAATGAGGGGAACGCAGGGTGCTCTCATCATTGCATCGACAATTCAGATCATACTTGGTTTCAGTGGACTCTGGCGCAATGTTCTTAAGTTAGTTTTATTCTTTCCTCTGGCAGCATTTTCGGGAGTGCCATGTATCATTTTAGTTTGTAGTATGTTAAATTAAATTCTACCATGTTTTTCCTTTTGCAGATTATTAAGTCCACTGTCAGCTGTTCCTGTGATCTCACTTGTAGGATTTGGACTTTATGAGCTTGGCTTTCCAGGGGTTAGTTTGCTCTATCTATTTCTCTCCATGTTAAAACATCAGGATTGACGTAATATTCTGCATTATTGTAGGTAGCGAAATGTGTCGAAGTTGGCCTTCCAGAACTAATTCTGTTGGTTTTGTTTTCTCAGGTACTTATATATCTTAGTTCCTGGACGAATATGTCTATTATGGAGGATATCATGTACTAATAATGTTTTAATTTTTTTTACAGTATCTACCTCAAGTTCTGCATTTTGGGAAGGATGTCTTTGGTCGGTTTGGTGTTCTCTTCACTATCCCTATTGTATGGCTCTACGCATACATTCTCACCATCGGTGGTGCTTACAAGAATTCTCCACCAAAGACACAGGTGCATTGCCGTGTTGATCGTTCAGGTCTTATGTCAGGAGCTCCTTGGTAGGATCCCAGGGCAATATTCTTTACTTTAGGCTGATATATTGGTGGTGTTCCTTACGAAGTTTATGAACAACTGTTGTAGGATAAGTGTTCCCTATCCCTTTCAGTGGGGTGCTCCGACATTTGACGCTGGAGAAGCTTTTGCAATGATGATGACTTCATTCATTGCTATTGTAGAGGTTTGTTTGCAATACTCTGACTGAAAATGAAAGAAAAATTGTAGTTTCTGTCCATTTATTTGGAGTACCGATTGGATACATGTTTTTCCTTTTTAGTCAACTGGCGCTTTCATTGGTGCTTCAAGATACGCAAGCGCAACTATGATTCCTCCATCAATTGTTAGTCGGGGCATTGGATGGGAGGTAAGGCTTCAAATATTGTACTGCGGGCTCTGGAATATGAGTTTGCACCATCTTTTGATTGCTATTTGCTAACATTGATCAATATGAAACAACACTGTCAGGGCATTGGTATCTTGATTGGTTCATTTTTTGGTACAGCCAATGGGACATCAGTTTCAGTGTAAGTATATCTTTAAAACATTAAGTGTCGATCCTTGATTATTCAGAACTGAATGTTTAGCTAAAATGCATTATGAATTTTTGTGCTTACAGGGAGAATATCGGATTGCTTGCATTGACTCGTGTTGGCAGCCGGAGAGTAGTACAAATATCTGCTGGGTTCATGATTTTCTTCTCTATCCTTGGTACATTAAGTGTACTGATTTTTTTCAGATATGACACAATTCTCATTGTACAAACATACATGCATTTCCCTGCCATGTGATAGGCTGATTATATTTCATCTGGCAAACCAGGAAAATTTGGAGCTCTGTTCGCATCAATTCCACTGCCAATATTTGCCGGCATGTACTGTCTCTTCTTCGCATATGTCGGTATGTGCATATGCCTGAAACCACTATTATCTTTTGACAGCCTCTTTGAAAGTCGTCAGCATCATAATCCTGAGACTCATTGCCGTTTCTGTATGCAGGTGGCGTTGGTCTGAGCTTCCTTCAGTTCTGCAACTTAAACAGCTTCAGGACTAAGTTCATCATGGGGTTTGCTATCTTCATGGGATTATCGGTTCCTCAGTACTTCAGTGAGTACACAGCAGTTGCAGGCTATGGCCCAGTGCACACTGGTGCCAGATGGGTACGAGAAAGAAATCCTAGCAAAGCTTGTGCCGTTTCCCTTGATAGGCTTGAGCTTCGACAGACTAACTGATGTTTATCTTCACATTCTGACAGTTCAACGACATGATAAACGTGCCGTTCTCGTCGAAGCCCTTCGTCGCTGGTCTGGTGGCCTACGTGCTGGACAACACCCTGCAAGTGAAAGACGCAAGGAAGGACAGGGGCTACCACTGGTGGGACAAGTCCCGGAGCTACAAGAAAGACGCAAGGAGCACCGAGTTCTACTCGTTGCCGTTCAATCTGAATAAGTTCTTCCCGTCGGTCTGATCTCGATAGCCAAGCGGTTTTCAGGAACCCTTCATTGTTCATATGGTGAACGTAACTCTGTTGGCCTGTGGAAGCTTTCTGTGTCACCGATGTTCGTCAATTTTATGTATTTTTCGTATGAAATGGAGTAATTGGACAGTAGAGATGGGGCTAGAATTGAAGTATATCGCATTCTTTTTTCGGATCTACAATGATCAATGTCTGATAACCTTGTAGCTTCTTTTGTCAAGCTAGCATTGTACATCAGTACTCCCTCTATCTATCTTTCTAAGGCGCGCACGAATATCAAGATTCAAATTTTACAATATTTAACCAATAATTTAGCTAACAATTTTTAACTTTTATAATGCAAACTTGATATGATTGGATTTGTTATCAAATATACTCTTTAATGATTATAAATTTATAACCATAAATGACATAGTATAAGATAAATAAATGCTCAGAATATAATTTAAAAGACCGTATCAAGTCAAATCGTGTCTTAAAAACATAGATGGAGGGAGTATTACGGTTGTATGCAGCTTTCATAGCCCAGGTAGAATGATACTTATTAATGTTTCATAATTACTTCTATTATGTCTCCAGGAAGTAAACATTGAAGTGCTGCTTTTTGTTATTACTTATGTTATACTTGAAGGAAAAAATATATTTCTATCATGCCTCCAGGAAGTAAAGAGTGAAATGCTCTGTGTTTACTTGTTGAAGAAGCAAACATTGTGTTTGAGGGACAAAACAATTACATAGTGTGTTATGCCTCTAGAATTTGAAATCCTTATCCTCTCGTAGAAGGCACTAGTTACCCTATTTGATATGAAATCACTACTGTTGAATTTTTAAAAGAATCGTTTGCAGCGGCGGATCCAGCCTATGTTATCGGGGTCAGCTGACCCGACGGATTTATGTAATTCCTTCATAAAATTATTGTGTTTATCTCTAATCTAAATAGGTTTGACTCTGATATTTTTGTAGTGCTGACCCAGTGCAGCTTTGATCTACGTGCTGTTCTCCATAATATTTCTTCGTGATTTACTCTATTTTTTGTTTGGATTCATGACTGCACGTGCCATGTGCCGTCGACTCTGAAGCGAGGACACGTGAGAAGGACACGGCGCTGCAACGGACGGCGTCAGCCAAGGTGCTCCATGTGTGTGTGTGGCTGGAGTGCTTCGTGCAAATAAAGATATCAGGATGAATTTGGAGAATAGCAAATTGATGATAAAGTCTCATGCAAATATGGTAACAACATTTATAGTGCTGATTGAACAGCATTTGCGCGCTCATCATGACCACATCTAAGGAGGAAATAACTATAATGTCGATATGTCATCAAATAGATAAAACAATCTATAGGGAACCATTTATAGATAATAACCTTCCTAAGCATACCCATTTTATTTCATATTATGAAATTGCAAATGTAAAGAACCTATTATCCAATCAACATTCAATAACATCAGGTGTACTAATGCATTCCATAGCAGTAAATGGTAATAGGAATATTGAAGAACAAAAGCCACGCTGGCACTCTAATCCTTTGCAGCATGGCCATCTGCAGATCACCGCAATACCACGTGACCTGACAAAAAGACCTGCACTACTTATTGTTGTTCCTATACACAAGTACATTCAGCTAGCTAAACAATCTGAAGAGACACAACCAGCAAAGCTAAACTCCACCCCTAGTTCGTCAAGAACCATCAGAATAGTAAGCTAGCTATCCTCCTCTCTTAACGCTAGGATAATAATTAGTCTCCGAGAAGGCAAAGCAGAAGAAGACCGACATATTTCTTGGACCTCCCATCTTAAATCCTGAAAGCAACAGAATAGCACAAAACAGTAAGGAGACAGAGGCCAAGCTAGAAGTACCCTAACAAGTACATTTTCAGCAACACTTATTATGTGTCGTTATACTTCAAAAGGTTCCATTAAGTGTGTCAGACAAAGAACTAAAACTTAGAGCTCAGTCTTTAGAAGTATCATGACCAAGAAAAGATTGACCCTGACACTGGTGTATCACAGTAAATTGTTAGAATTATATATCCACAAAGTACTCTCAAGTTCACATATTTCCCAACATTACAACATGCCATTTGGGTTAGAATATAGAATTAGAAGGACTCATCATATTCTGTCAAGATGCCATTTGGGTTAGCACATAGACCCATGTTCGTCAATTTTATGTATTTTTCGTATGAAATGGAGTAATTGGACAGTAGAGATGGGGCTAGAATTGAAGTATATCGCATTCTTTTTTCGGATCTACAATGATCAATGTCTGATAACCTTGTAGCTTCTTTTGTCAAGCTAGCATTGTACATCAGTACTCCCTCTATCTATCTTTCTAAGGCGCGCACGAATATCAAGATTCAAATTTTACAATATTTAACCAATAATTTAGCTAACAATTTTTAACTTTTATAATGCAAACTTGATATGATTGGATTTGATATAAATTTATAATCACAAGGCCAAAGCCAACCAAATCAAGTAGAAGTCTAACATTAGCAGCGGATCACTCATCCATTGGCGCTAACACTGCTGTTCCAGACATCTCACCATAGTGAACACTCCAAAATTGTCATAGGAAACAAATTATTTCTAAACTATTTCAGCCATTAATTTCTTTCTTTTGACCAAGCCCACACAACACATTGTTTTGCATCTACAACAGCAGAACGGCTTGTCGCAGTACATGAGGAAAAACTTTTGTCCAGTGAAGATTTGTAACAACACAAATGACGTATCTATGCCATATTAGCAGAAAGGAAGAGAAATAGAAGACCAGAGCTCATTGCTCACCTTGGGGTGAACAGCAAATTTCAGCTAGCAGTAGGGTCTGGGTGGTGGGCACATCAGCAAATCCACCTCCATTTGCATCTAGTTTTTATGGATCAGAAAGCAGCGACGGCTTCCGATCCTACCCGCGCTGCCTCCCCTGCACCACCGACGACGCCCTGTAGGCCTGCAGCAGCAGCAGCCCGTGCCCGCGCGCATCCTCGCCGAGGCCGACCACATCGCGCTCGCCAGGATCTCCAGTCTCTCCAGGAGCTTCTCGCGCCGGATCATGTAAAATCAGCTTAGCCCGGACAATCTGATCCATGTGGTTATATCTGGGAGTAATGGCCTGGAAGGAGGATATGAAAGAGAAACAAAAGGTTAACCTCCAGAAAGGAAATGCAGAATGGTCAGACCTCTACAGCATCATAGAAACAATGCCACACTTGGCACTCATTCGAGCCAGGAATAATTAAACCCATTCGCAGAAACAAGGAATCAAACACAGGACTCCAGTCCATGAGAGTAAGCAGCAAATTAATCACTAAGCTTACAGGCCTTCCTAAAATAAGCCATGCATACAGTGTGTAGGACGACCTGCAATTCCACATCCACAAGCCTGTATTTGAGCTAAACTGTCAAGGAGCAATGGTGGCAGAAAAGACTATTTTTTCAGCATATTACTGCATTCTAAAATACTTGATAATCATCCAATCGACCATTGGGTTTGGGCTGGTAAGTCACCAGCTATCCAAAATCCAAAAACAGAAGCTTATAGAGAGCAGCCAAATGGCTTATCCATGGCAATTCATATGTCAGAATTATCAAAACACAGCAAACTGAGGCCAACTTAAAGAAATAAATACAGTTGGATTATATAGCTCCAAAGGTTTCTGCAGGCAAAACTATAAATTGCAAACAGCGTAGATTGAAATGGTTGCACTGAAGAGACTCAGGGTGCATTAGAAGTGACTTCACCTAACGTCATGAAGACCACCGGTGCTTTCCAAAAATTCAGGAGGGCTAGACATTTCTGAAAGAGTATGCGCAGTTACTCTGAACCTAGAGAACTGCTCGTGTTCCCATGCTACCTACAAGTTCAAACATGACACAAAGTGAGACATGAACATTAAGACAGTAAAATGAAATAGGAGAACTGAACAGCCTAAAGCACATCCTTGTTCCAATTTCTAATTGTTTGTCATGGCATCTTTGGTCCTGATATAGGCATTCATAAGGTACTTCCTCTATTGCTCAGGCCAGGAGAAATCCCCAATTTGCAGTCATCTGGATCTAGTATATCCCCAAGCTCAATATGCGCCCATGTAAGATCTACAGGCCAATACTTTGACAAATGCATGGGCATGTTCTCTAGGTGTAAAATCACCGCACAAAGTAACAACTGCAAGACCCCAGCCCACGCAGCCCAAACCAATCAGATCGAATCAAAGAACAAGCTATTGTAGAGGTTTGTTTGCAATACTCTGACTGAAAATGAAAGAAAAATTGTATTACCATATTATAGTTTCTGTCCATTTATTTGGAGTACCAATTGGATACATTTTTTTTCCCTTTTTTAGTCAACTGGCGCTTTTATTGGTGCTTCAAGATACGCAAGTGCAACTATGATTCCTCCATCAATTATAAGTCGGGGCGTTGGATGGCAGGTAAGGATTCAAATACTGTACTGCAGACTCTGGGATATGAGTTTGCACCATCTTGATTGCTATTTGCTAACATTGATCAATATGAAACAACACTGTCAGGGCATTGGTATCTTGATTGGTTCATTTTTTGGTACAGCCAATGGGACATCAGTTTCAGTGTAAGTATATAACATTAGGTGTCCCCCGCGGCAAGGGGGAGGCGGAGGGGGCGGGGACGGCGAGGGGGAGACGGAGTGGGGGCGGAAGGAAGGGGGCGGGCGTGGAGGGGGCCCGTGAGCCGGTCAATGTCGAGGACCGCGGGTTGATTTCACTAAAGCTGAGGGGGGTTTTCGCAAAATAACCCCGCGAAACGCGGGCGTGCGAGAACGCTCGTACGGCGCGCCTCTCGTGCGAGGAGGAGGGGTTGGCTTTTAAGGAACCCGATATGGTGTGTTCTAGAATGTTTTTTCATGTATTGTCCTGGTTACTCTCTTTTTCTTTGCTTCTATTCCTTCTGCGAGAGAAATTTGAGGTCTGATGTGATATTGATCAATTATGATTCATAAATTTGAAAGAGTTAGTGGTATAGTGATTACTTCTTTAAATACAATACTTGATTTACGCTTGGATTTTTTACTTTAATTTTACCTTACACTTATTTTTTTATCAAGCTAGCTCACAAGCTAAACAAGCTAGCTCGAGCTGACAAACGAGCCGAGCCAAGCTGGGTTTGTAGTTCGTTGAGATAATGAGCTGAGCCAAGCCAACTCGTTATCTTAATAAGCTGGCTCGAGCTAAGCCAAGCCAAGCCGGCTCGATATCCACCCCTACCCTTGTTTAGATTTCAAATTGGGAGACGCAAACTTAGCATTTTGCCATAAATACGGTACTGTAGCATTTCGTTTGTATTTATAAATAATTGTCCAAACATTGAATAATTACGTTCAAAATGTTCGTCTCGCAAAGTACAACAAAACTGTGTAATTAGTTTTTTTTCATCTATATTTAGTACTCCATGCATGTGCCGACATTTTGATGTGATGGGAATCTTCTTTTTGCATAGTGAAATTTTGGGTGGAATTTGGGGATGGGAATCTATCTTGTTCCAGACTTTTACGGCCCTGTTTAGAACAACACTTGTGAGAATCGCTTCTTAGATAAGTTGTACAAATATGAAAATAGTGTTTATTTAAGAAGCGGGTCGGTCTGAACCAGCTTCTGCGTTTTAGTACAAATGAGGACGGTGAGGAGAAACGTGCCATTTGTCTTCTAGTTTCAGCTTATTTTGGCTATAACTTGAAGTTAAGCTGCTCCAAACCAGGCCTACAGCAGGTATCGAAAAATACCAATTGTTAAGAGGGGCCATGGCCCTTAGTGGCACCCATGGAACCTTGTAGCCAAACACCTCCATCACTACTAACGACGTCGGTGGTGATGGTGGCGGCGTCTTTGGGGCGTCGCTTATCCCCGCTGGGGGCACCATTGCGGAGCACCGGGCTCTTGTAGCACGGGGATCTCGGGGTGAAAACTCTATCCATTGTTGGACGTGTGACGGCGGTGCCTTTGGCGTCTTGCCCTTCTTAGACCCGTCGCATCTAGAGCCCATCTCGGCTTGTGGCAGTGGTGGCGTGGTTGGTTGGTGGAGTTGCTCTTGCGTAGCGGCAGAAGAGGTGTGCATAGTCTGTGTTGACGGGGAGGTGCAGAGGGGCCACGGGAGTTGGCAGTCTTGGGCTGGTGCGTATGGTGCGGTGGTGATCCTAGCAATGGTATGGTGTAGGTGATGCTCTCAACGTGGTTTCAGTGGCAAGGATCCTTGGAGCAGTGTCTAGTGTGACGTGCGGCGAGGTCCCCGTACACTTTAAGGTGGTTGTTTCTGAGGAGTATGAGGAGAGTTCGAGTTGAGGAGGTGGATGAGGCGAGGCCCCCACGCATTGAGCGTTCAAGTTGACTGCACTGGTGTTGCGACGGGAGCTTCTTCTTATGCAAGGCTGGAGTCGGGGGATCGACGGTCGTGTGTGTGCGGCGTGAGGATGTTTAACCCGTGGCGGAGGAGTTCGAGTTGTCACTCAGGCTTGCAGCGGGCCGCGGCTTTTGGCGTCGCACATCGTTGGCGACGACGGCGCAGTTCTTTGTGGCTTATCTTTGGCTTCTCTCCCAGGTTGAGGGGGTGTAGAGTTTTGTTATGTACGTGCGTTGTTTTTGTGGTGGTGATGTTAGCTTTGACTCATGATGTATAATTGCTTCTTCTTTTTAAATGATATGGCAGTGCTCCTGTCTTTAATCTCTACCTAATTATAAAGCAAGGATTGTTTCTGCGGTACGTCATAATTTTGCAAAAAAAAATCCCTCATATTTATAAAATTCACCCGCGGTCCTTATAGTTGTCCATATAAAAATTTGCAGAAAACCCCCTAAACGTTTCTAAATCAATCTGTAATTCTTCAAACGTTCTCTCCTAACCAGGATATGGACGGCCATAGGCGCCTCCCATGGAGGGAAGCAATGCTGCCTTGATCGGCCCGGCCAGGGCTGCGGACGGGATCGGCGCCGCGTTGCTCGCTCCAGCCCTCCCGCGGACGGGAGCAGCGACGCCTTGCTCGGGTCGGCACCTCCCACGGATGGGAGCGTGGCCGCCTTGCTCGGCCCGTCCCTCCCGCGGACGGGAGCAACGATGCCTTGCGGACGGGAGTGGCGCCGCCTTGCTCGTCTCGGTTCGTCTCGCGGATGTGAGCGGCGCTGCATGCTCGACCCCTCCTGGGGATAGGAACCACGACCCTTGGCCAGCCAGCTCTCCGCCGATAGGGGCGCCGCCGCCTTGCTCGTATCGGCTCGGCTCCTCCCGTCGATGTGAGCGGCGCCGCATGCTCAGCCTCTACCGTAGTTCGTGGATGGGAGCATGGCCCTTGCCCCAGCTGAAGAGATACCAAAGGGTAGGACAGTGGGTTGGAGGTGGCGGTTAGATAGTGGCGAGGTGCGCGTGTCCGGATCCCAGGCAATATTCTTTATTTTAGGCTGATATATTTGTGGTGTTCCTTGCCCTTGTTTAGGTCTCAAATTCCACTCTGTAAAAAGAAGATTCTCATCACATCAAAATACCGGCACATGCATAGAGTACTAAATGTAGATGAAATCAAAAACTAATTGCACAGTTTTGTTGTATTTTGCGAGACGAACATTTTGAGCCTAATTAATCAATGTTTGGATACTTATTCACAAATACAAGCGAAATGCTACGGTGAAGCAGCATTTATGGCGTTTTCCAAAGTTTGGACCCTAACTTTGGAACTAAACAAGTCCTTTATGAAGTTTATGAACAACTGTTGCAGGATAAGTGTTCCCTATCCCTTTCAGTGGGGTGCTCCGACATTTCATGCTGGAGAAGCTTTTGCAATGATGATGACTTCATTCATTGCTATTGTAGAGGTTTGTTTGCAATACTCTGACTGAAAATGAAAGAAAAATTGTATTACCATATTATAGTTTCTGTCCATTTATTTGGAGTACCAATTGGATATATGTTTTTCCTTTTTTAGTCAACTGGCGCTTTCATTGGTGCTTCAAGATACGCAAGTGCAACTATGATTCCTCCATCAATTATTAGTCGGGGCGTTGGATGACAGGTAAGGCTTCAAACATTGTACTGCGTACTCAGGGATATGAGTTTGCACCACCTTGATTGCTATTTGCTAACATTGATCAATATGAAACAACACTGTCAGGGCATTGGTATCTTGATTGGTTCATTTTTTGGTACAGCCAATGGGACATCGGTTTCAGTGTAAGTATATCTCTAAAACATTAAGTGTCAATCCTTGATTGTTCAGAACTGAATGTTTTGCTAAAATGCATTATGAATTTTTGTGCTTACAGGAAGAATATTGGATTGCTTGCATTGACACGTGTTGGCAGCCGGAGAATAGTACAAATATCTGCTGGGTTCATGATTTTCTTCTCTATCCTTGGTACATTAAGTGTACTGTTTTTGTTTTCAGATATCACACAATTCTCGTTGTATAAACATACATGTATTTCCCTGCCATGTGATAGGCTGATTATATTTCATCTGGCAAACAAGGAAAATTTGGAGCTCTGTTCGCATCAATTCCACTGCCAATATTTGCCAGCATGTACTGTCTCTTCTTTTGACTCAGGAAAAGACGACAGCGTTCCTTTGTTCCAGACGTACTCAGCCAAAACTGCAAAATTCCTTTAGAAATCCTCTAATCCACACAGGTCCTTGTCTTACATGGAAAATATAGGATTTCACAATCTTTTAGCGACAAAATGTAATTCATTATATTTCGTCAGACACAGGGATTTCTCTTAAATAAGAGAATCTGAGTCCAGACGATCTTACAACCCCTTACAGTGTTGTTATTCAGAATACATGAACCAGGGCTACTCCATGAATTCTTCATCCAGCACATCTGATGGAAGAGTGCGCATGAGGCTGAAAATAAGAAAAATATTAGATCAGTTGTTCAATTTGTAGTATTGAAGTTTTTGCTCGGCATTACTTGTATAGAGAACCATGTGCAACTCTGATCTTGTTCTTCGCTGCATCAATTGGGGCTGAAATATGAAGCTCAAGATCTCTCACAGCTCTGCGTTAAAAATGGACCATAAGCACCAAACTTATAGACAGTGTTTTCATTTCCCTCCTTCTTTTCAGGTGGGTGCAAGGGAGGGGGTTAATGGATTTGCTATGTACTCACCTTAGGTATTCATCCATAGCATGACTAACATATTTGTCTCTGCCATTATCCAAACCATCCTCCGCTGTCTGTCATGGTATTCACAAATCACAAGGTAAACAAAGTATCTTTAATTTCAGGTAGAGAAAACTGCATTGTAAAATACACATCCACACATGCTATAAATGCCTGCTCATTTTGGGAGTGGCTACCAAAAATAACAGGATGTCTTGGTAATGTGGAATCTCAGAAGTATTGACTAGCAAGGAACTTACTGTTAGAACACATTGATCTGATGAGGATGCAGGACCTGAGCAAAGCAATGGCACACTCAGATTGTACCTTCTATTTAGAGATTCCATGTGTATCTCTGCAAAGAAGCATACAGACATTATTTCTCATGCTACTGTTTCCATCATACAAATTATGCCCTATAAGACCGGCAAAATGAATCCAAATTAGCAAGTCCCGCAGTTCAGGCTTCTAACAGTAGAAAATAATTTAGTATTTAAAAGAAAGTCTACAGAGGAGTTTAACAGTTTGACTATGTAACAAAATAAATCAACTAATCAAGGGTGAACAATAAATAAAGGAAAAATAGTTCTACAACACAGAAAGATCCTGGTTTTCAAAATGAACCACAGTGCCACAGAAGGATTGCATCGTTAAGAAATATACCACTCCACGGTTCAATCCATCATGCTGTTTGTGTCTGCCGTCTTCAGCCAGCCTTTCTACTTGCAGCAGTCTTGTTCTCCCCAACCTTCATCATCTCTAAATGCTGGTGCAGGTCAATATCTCACACCTCCATACCCTGTCTTCTCCTAATTTTTAGCTGATCTTGCTCTCCTCGTGGAAACACGGCGTCGGACACCAAGCATCTTTGTTCCCCAAATCTGGCTGCCCGCTGCCATAATCCATGTTCACCTATCCCTTGTTTGGTGAGCTTCTTCACAATTCCTTCCTCTTCGAGCATCATATAGACTCGTTAACCTTCCCTGCCATTCTTTTTCATAGCTCGCCGTTCTTTTCTTGATGATGCCCCTCAAGCCAGAGCTCAACTTCTCATCAGGACAGCTCCTTGGAGTGGTGGAAGCTGTGGTATGAAGGTGCATGGTACACTTCGTGAACCTGAGTACTTGCAGCCAGAGATTAATGTCCCTCTCCAGCACCATGTCGTTTAATGAGATTATTAGGCGTGGAATCAGCAGCTGCAGCTGCGCCCTGGGGGCATGCGTACATGTGCATCACAAGCTGGAACGACAACTTCGTGTTCATGGGGAGAGCGACTACTACGACGTGACCGGCTTGGCGAGAGGCTATCCAAGAGCTGCGACAAGGCCTGCATGCTCAAGTTTGATGGCACGTTGGGAGATGCATTCCGGAGGATAAAAAGTAGGTGATTAGCACTGGCATGGCGTGCTGCAGGTAGATGAAGGCAGGGAGAAACAACAGATGGATGAAGCAATAAAGGAGTGATAAATTTCACGGTGAAATATATCAGTGGTATTAAAGTGTATCGGGTCAATATGGTGGTATATTTCAAAACCAGGATCTGTCACAAAAATAGAATTGAAGATATTTGACTTAAAGAGATGGGAGGTATGCAAAGACAGCACAAGATACTCTAATGAAAGAAATGTTAACTTCAGCACATGTTGAATATGACTGACAATAAATTCTAGATCACACTTTCTAAGGGCGCATAAATCTCAGCACTTATGTATAATAAGTATAAACACGTGCTTCTGTCATGCAACAATCAACAGCACCAACAAAATGGTTTACTAATAAGCAGATTTATAAAATTACCTATATCCTTGAGCTGCTCCAGTGCAGCCACAAGGGAGGAGTCTAGCAGCTCAATCTTTCTCCTGTCAGCAATCAACAAGTCGCATGCATGTCAAAAGATGCCGAATGTTATTAATATTAAGAAGCAAATGTACAAATTAAAAGATGCAGAATATTAGCTCTGGGTTGCAAATGTGCATCAAGCACAGCTAGAAACAAATTACCTGTCGGTGGATTTCTCCAGCGGCTTGATCAAGTGAGTATCTATAAAAATTTGGACATTGCAGAAAAGTTAGATGACAATTTTTTAATAAAAAGTAATAGATTCAAATTGCAGGCTTTGCAGACATGTTGTGAGAAGAGAGAGGCCTATGCAAATCCTAAAGTAGCTCACGATTGAAGTACTAACCGCTGACTACTGTGAACGAACATATTTGATATGATAAGATGGAAGTACCCTTGACAGCCGACCGATATTGCTATCGTATCAGAGTCAGTGGGTTAGTTTAGAAGTAAACGCATGATTGGCTCTATGTTCCCAACCAACCAATATGAATTCTTATAGAACAAATCCATACAGTTGAAAGATCAATTTCATACTGTTGCAAAATTCTCTACTTCAATGCTTCACATAATTAAACTAACAAAGAAACACAAGGACTTTCCTACAACTAATTGTACAATAGGGGATAGGGAATCAGTTAAACACCTGGAGCCTTGCAGAGGTACTTAGAGAAAGTACATTGCAGGTAGGTGCGATGGAAATACAAGCTTTCAGCAGAAAAGGGCACGATTCTTTCGAGTTTCATGTGTTTGGTGTTGATGGCAAGCACCCAACCATTGAGATCGTCAGCCTTCAGCTTGGAGATCATATAGACAACATCATCTTGATACAGATCCAGTGTGGGGTTTGAGCTTACCACATTGTTCAAGGTAAGCCTTTTCTCATTGCAGTCCCAGATCTCAGCAAATAAATAAGGGAAACATGAGTCAGCTGGTGAGAAATTAAGAGAGTCAACAGTGTAGCATTGCTGCCAATCCTCTGAACAAAGCATCCTCTTGAACATGGTGGCCGTCCATCTTAAAAATGCATTGTTACTGACACCCGATTCCGGAAATTCCATCTCAATCAAGCAGAACCCACCATCTCTGAAGGTAACATCCCGAATTGGATCAAGAGGAGGTACAGTGCCGTCCAAACCGACCCTGAAATTTACCTTGTTGGCGGGCATCAGCGGGGGAAGCTGGATCATACGTATGTCAGGGTAATCACCAAGCATGTCGTCACAGAGCAGAATGCTGTACCGAAGATCAACCCATGCCAGCGAGCCTCCCCCGATCGAGAACACCTTGGTTGGTTCAAACTCACTGTCATACCTCACCAAGTCACAAGATAGCTTTGCGACCTTAGTGCTCCATGACATGGTTTCAGTCGATAAGACATGGAAATCAAAAACCATCCGACCAGCCTCATCGGCCTCGATTCGTTGTTCGGGGATAACCACGAGACAATCCTTTCCACAGGACAACACGCCTGCGTAGTTGGAAAAGAGACCAACCGGGTAAGGGCGCGGAAGAAGGCAGAGCGACGGTGTCCCGGGGCCCGCCCTGTAGACGAAGACGTCGGTGATCATCCATTGTCCATCGCGCTCGGGGAAGATAACACTTATGAGGAGGAACGCGCCATCCGCGCCGATGACGCAGGATGCCGGCGTGGAGGCGCTAATCTTCATGTCGGGGAAGTGGACGGCGCAGCGAGTGAGGCCGGGAGGATCGACAACCACGAACGATACCTCGATGCGGCTGCCGGCACTCGTCATGCTTCGGGCGGTCGTGTCGTTCTTGCAGAAGGCGAAGTGAGCCATCGTGTCGAGGAGGACCCAGTCAGGAAAGCTAGAGGATCGGGAGAAGGTGGAGGATGAAGCAGCGGGTTCCGGTATGGCGGATCGGCGAGAGGACGCGGAAGGCAGCACCGATCGGGACGAGGATGGGGAATAGGCGGCGCAGGCAGAGTCGCAGAGATTGGATTTGGGGACTAGAGTTTAGCTGATGTTGCGCTCTGTTGGGCCGTTATCCTGCGAGCGATATGAACTAACTTAGTCCGGGCGAAAGAGGGAGAGAAGAGGATTCGCCGTGTTTTCTCGGTCAAGCCTGCTGTGAAATAGGCGGTCGTCGGTTGGATCTCCCTCCTCTCACACGTTCCTCACGACAAGTATACGTAAACAGAATAGAGACATGCAGGTTCTTCTAATCAATATGATCCTTCGATATTTATACTCCCAAATATGGACTAGTCCGATAAGACATAAGAGCCTATGTAGTAATCGGACTAGGAATAGAGTAACATGCTTTACTCGCCTTTTTCTGGCACGTCGATCCGATAAGGACTTTGTGGGAAGATCAGCATTTAGCAAGTTCATAGCAAGAAAATTAATTGATCCATGCATGTTCATCAATAAATATAATAGGACTAGCAAATATGCCCGTGCGATGCTACAGGATGAGCACAAACGTAAGACATGGTAACCTAGAATCAGATTGTAGCCCATGTTTCTCGCATGTCAAGAATTATGTTAGAATCGAACATGAATTCTGATCTTATTCGGTTTTTTATAAGGACAATATGATCGTGCGTTGCTACGGACGAATACTACAACAACATAGAACATGATTCTGTAAAAAATTGATTCGAGCAATACTGGAAGTCACCACCGTTGACCCTCTTTTATTTTGCCGCTGGGCCTAATATAATATGTGCCTTCGCTTTCTGTGGGATTCACCATTGCTTATAAGTTTTATATATGTTAGTTGATTTTTTATAAGAATATGTCTCTTTGTGCAAAGGTATACACACAATCAACTTTAACTTAGTATTTGAAGACAAACTTGTAATCTATAATGGGATTAATGGAGCGCTGCCCATCCGAGGGCCAAAGCTACCGAAACAGGGAACTTGCACACGCGATATGCCTACCACGCCATGTGTACACAGTTTATATGTGCACGGCGCGAAGGCACGGGAGTCCATCGTGCACATCTTCTCTCCACGCTCTTTGACTGTAGCGACGAGTTCTTGTACGGGTTTTGATGGACAACAGATTGATACGTGACACAATCTCACTGATTTTTTTTTTTACTTCTTTAGCTGATTACCTTGAAGGATCATGAAGCCCATTGTAGACCAAAACTTGAATGTTCTTTACCAGTAAAAAAAAACTTGAACTCTACCCGAAAAAAACTTGAATGTTCTTTACTGTCTATTCTTGTTGTGCACTGTTTTGAGCAACGGAAGGAAGGAAACACCTATCAGCAGGGCGTTGGGTCAACAATGGCCCAACACGCAAGAACCTGCTCGGAGGAGGCTTCCTTCTTTTTTTTTGCTATATAATAATTAGATAAATAAAGAAAGTTGGGAAGGCATATCATCTACATCTACTACGTAGTTTTCTTCTTCTTTCTGTCTCCTGCTCTTCTCTCTCCCTAGTAGCGTCTAGTCGCTCTGTTACTTTTAGCGGTGGTTCTCCTCGCTCTGTTACTTTTAGCGGTGGTTCTCCTCGCTCGATCTGGTATTTTAGCGGTGGTTCCCCTCTGATCCCTTGCGGAGTATTAATTGGGTATTGTCGTCCTCACGACAATGGCTACCATGGCCCAGCGCCGGCGCTGCATACCGGGTTGGATAGGAGGGAGTAGCGGTAGCCACGCCGCCAGCACCCAGGGCCCTGTCAGGAGGTGCGAACGGGAGTGAGGGCGGAGTGAGCGTCATGCAGATGCAGGCGTAGATGGGAGAGAGACAGAGGGAAAGGCGGGCGACGGTTGCGTCGGCGCCGCGTGCTTGGAAGTTGGAAGGGGGTGGGATGAGAGGCGCGAGGGAGACGGACGGGCAGGGTCAGCAGCCGCACTGCTCAAGGACTACGGGTTTATTTTCAAAAATATCAGAGGATTTTTTTATAAAATAACGACGTACCGCAGAAACAATTCTTGCCTTATAATTAGGTAGAGATTAGCTGTGGCGAGCCCTGTAACATAACATTTAGCTGAACACACTCAGCCAATGCTCCTAATCCCATTTTGTTTTAGCGACTTCCTTGATGACCAAACGGAAATTGAGTTGGAATCTCGTTCCGTCGGCTTGCCTCCACTGAGAGTGTATTAGTTATTAAGCAAGTCCTAGCTACGTTTTTTTAGATAAAGGGAGTTCCATTTCATCAAGGAAATAAAAAGCGTTCCGGTTTCTGCAAACAAATTTGTATTCGGCCAAATTATTACAAGATTCTTCCTATTTTAGAGACTGTCTCCCTCACAGCGCACTCAGACACCACAGCACAAAACGCTAGCATAAAAATATGAAGATAAAGCAAAACAAAGCTTTAGGAGCCCAATCTATTGCAAAACATCCACCAATGCTTGGCGAAGACTTCCATGACCATTGTCTCGAGATGGTGGCATGCCATTTTTATGGAGTCTCTTTCTCCCTCCTTTTGAAGTATCGCCTATGCCTATGATCTGATCCAACGAGCAACGAGTTCCTCTGAAACTACCTGTAAGGGAGAATGCATGATTATTTTATCAAAAACCATATTGTTTCTGTTAGACAGTTGTATAAGCCGAGCTTTGGGCCTTCAGGGTGTACCGCATATGCCCTATGGGCATGCGCCTCCCTATTGCGAAACACTAGACAGGTTAGGACTAGATTAGGCAAGGATCACCGCTGATTGGTATTGTTTCTATAAACTCTAGGGACCCTTGCCTATATATATATCTATACATGTGCTTTGCACCCTAATCAATCTATTATTTCCCGAGCCATTCTAGCTTTCATGGTATCACGAGTGATGGAACCCGCTAGAGTTTGTTCCTGATCTTTCAATGAGAGTGGGAGAAAACTCGATTTGAGGAGGATCGACGTTGTGCTGCTAGACTACAACACCACAAGGGCTGAAGCTGTACCTTAGCGACAGTTACACCGCCTCCGATTGTGTTGTTCTTGCTGTGCCAAGAACAACCTTGAACCTGCAAATCATTATGATAATTAAGCACAGGAGGAAACAATCATATATCTCGTATTTGATGTCCGATTCAAGTGTTTTTTACAGTATGGAAAGCTTAACTCGTGCTCTTTCCAATGGACCTGACCTTGATTAAAAAATTCCTTCTGAACACTCCGCAATCGCTTTGGTGATTTGCGAACTGCTGTCTGAATCTTGAAATATCAATATGTGTTTGAAGTGGTTGTGTGCAGCAATCCCCTTATTTTGGTTGGTGCAAGACTGAACAAAGTTTAGACATCTGAAAAAAAAGGAAACAGAAAAGAAAAAAAGAGAAGAAAGAAAGAAAAAAGAGAGTAAAGTTGTTGTTTCCGTCGTACTCTTTTACTGTTTTGGTGTGTGACAACGCTTGTGTTCAGGCTCACGCCTCTAACTTGATTGTGCCCTAGGACCAGTATAGGACCATCAATGAATGCTTATTCAACTTTCTTTGACTAATGTGGTTCTAGCTATACCTTGATTCGTTTTTCTTGCAGCCACCTATAGCTTTCTTTTTTGTCGAAGTAAGCACTTACAACAATTGTTCATGAATTTCTCTAGGAAAAAGTCCTTTCGGCGTCCCTCAACTATTGCCAAAGTCTGATTCCAGTCCCCGTCTCCAAAACCAGATATTTGTGGTCCCTCAACTCTGGAAACGGTGGTTGTTTTTTCATCCTCGGTGGTTTTGATGGTGGTTTCGGAAGAGGTAAATTGAACCTTGGTTAGTTCGAGGACGTAAAATGGTCTTTTTGAAAAAATTGGTTCGCAAATATGAAACATTATAAAAAAACCTATAATCTAGTTTAAAGTTCATATAAAAGTTGTTTTAGATCAGAAAATATAAGACTTTTTTAACACTTTCCCTAAAATTATGTTTTTCTTTAGTTTCTAGGCATATGAGACTAATTATAATAGTGAAAGGGCCTCTAGCCTAGTGGTTAGAGCACCTGAGTAGTGCCCTACAGACCCAGGTTCGACTCCGTGGGAGCGACTTAATTGGATTTAAAATAAAAAAAATTAAAAAAATAGGTAGGGGCTTCCCCTGCTGACGCCGGTCAAAAAAAGACTAATTATAATAGATGATACGAGCAACTAAACCATCAAAGCTTTTCGATCTAAAACAAATTTTCTATTAATTTCCTACTATTTGCTTTGGTAGTTTTTATTATTAATTTCCTAACTTTTAATAAGTAGTTGCTCTCCCATTATTTATTATAATTGGTCGATATGCATGGAAACAAGTATGGTTGTAAGTGGTCATAAAAACATTACTTTTTTAAAAAAAAATATGAAACTACTTTCATATTTTTCTACCTAAAATATTTTTTAAGATTAAACCAGATTTTAGGAATTTTTTATCGATTTCTAAGAAAAAATATTTGCAAACCTTTTTCTAAAAGACCATTTTTCATCCTCGAACTCTCGACTAGATTACAATTTGCCTTCTCCAAACCACCGTCAAAACCATCGAGGATGAAAAATAACCGGTTTCAAGAGTTGAGGGACCACAAATATCCGGTTTTAGAGATGAGAGACTGGATTCAGACTTTGTCAATACTCGAGGGGCGCCAAAAGGACTTCTTCCATTTCTCTATAGATAATATAGGTTGGGCTTGCGCACTGGCCTGGCTGGCTCCATAATGACTAGTGATTGACGCGCGCCCAGCGCGCGGCGGATGAGAATGCGATATTATATGCTAAATTTATGACATAAAAATATTTTACTATAAACTTGTTCATTAGACTACAGATATAACATCATAAAAGTTCATATAAAGGTACATATGGATTCATCAAGCTATAGACCTAGCAATACTGAAATTCATACAGATCACATATTTTACAGGACGACGATTGAGTACTGGATCTTCAAGGGCTACAGCGCTTCTGTTACAAGGTTCATCGGGCTTTCTTTTAAGGACATGCGCGCATATAATTCATTGACTGTAAATGAATTTGGTTCGATGAAATTGGGTTGAGTAGATATATTTGTGGCATTGCTGCACCGTAAAAGAAAGAAATCAGGCAGCATCATTCGGTTAATATCTTTGATGCTGATGTTAAACCATTTTATTTAGCAAAACATCATCACCCCTCTATATTACTATATATCTCCAAAAAAAGCAACAACATAAAGAATGGTTCAAAACTTGGTTAGAAGGTGAATGAGTCCAGCATTCTGAAAAAAAAAACAGAGAGCTGGAATTAGACGCATCTATATGATTCAATAGCAGATAATGTCCTTACAAAAAAAATAACAGGCAATCTTGAAATGACGATGAGAGCTGTAGGAAGCAGAAACACCTAGAGATGGGACGCAAAAACGCAACATTTTGATACCATTCAACTTCGTTTGCTTTCCTAGGCAGCAACCATACAAACAAATAAGTAAAGAAACATGTTGCCAAGGAATAGTACAGACTAATAGGTGAAGCAACCATATTTTGAAATCCCACGTTTAGGCTTTCCGTGTGATTTGACTATTAAGAAAACATATTGCCAAGGAATAGTACTATTTTTCACTTCAAAATGACATTTGTAGTATTGTTGTACTCATAATTCATGTCAGGTGAAGCAATTATTTTGACAACAAAAAAATTGCAGAAAGATACCCTAAGTATGCATACCTAGTAACCCTCAGAATAAACAGTAGCATGGCAACCTTAATTATCTCCAAACTGAGAAAAGCATTGGCACGCCATCATTGGTTTAATGCAATAGCGATAATCATAATAACATAATAGGCAAAATTAGGAAGTGGGGATGGCTTAATCAGATCAATTGAAAGCTTGGGCCATAAGTGAAAAAGACCTACTTGTATCATGATAAATGTTATTCTTCTACCAATAAGATTGCATGAATATCCTATCTGCACAGGAAAATGATGACAATTGGTCCTCATTTGGATGCAGTACTAATAATCATAATAATATAATAGGGAAAATTAGGAAGTGAGGATGGCTAAATCAGACCAATTAAAAGTTCGGGCCATAAGTGAAAAAGATCTACCTTGTACCATGACAAATGTTGTTCTTCTACCAATAAGATTGCATGAATATCCTATCTACAGAGGAAAATGATGACCATTGGCAGTCCTCATTTAGAGATATCTCCAAAGTCCTTGCACAAAAAGAAATTAAACTCAGGTTGTATCCAGTGAACAAATGCGTCAGTTTCATCTCCAAAGATGATGCGACAACTCCGACAAGCCTATAAGAACCGCTACTTCTGCTATGTGCCGCATGTAGCTCACACAGTTTTGCCCTCCAAGAAGTTTTTTTTTTGAACTTGTCATTCTCCATCGACTATATGGTCAGCACATTCTTTATCTCTGAAAGGAGAAGATGCAGTAGTAATTTCATCAGTGTATGGCATACCATTCAGGTTCCATCCTAGGAAACAAAAAATCAGATATAGCACTCCATTACCTGTTAATATAAAGAAACACCAAAGTCAAAGGAATTCAAAACTAACTACACCAGATATGTATGTATCTTAAAACAAGCTATGCATTCTAATTGACTGGATTGATGCAGGACATCACCACATGGCAACTTGGTGTAGCTTGCTCTTCTCCCACTCATCCAACAAGCATCTAGATATATTTCTCAAAGGCAATTCTACCCCATCACTCAACATCAAACTGGTCCTCGGTCTAAATTAAGAAAATCCGACATGGTGGAATTGTAGATTGATTTTTTCCTGGGAGTTCATATTCCCAAACTCATGCCTAGTTGTATCTTCCTATCTATGAAAATCATAAGCATTTCAATACGTTGCCTACTGATCTGAAAGCATGTGTGGTCTAATAGCCAAAAAAAGTCACTTCCAACAAATAATAGTTGCTTCAGTCCATTTGGATATTTTAACTGGCTTATTACCAAACTTATTTGCAATTAAATGGAAATGGTAGCAATTATTGGTTACACATTTGGAAGCAGGCTATCTCTAGATTTACCATATTATTTGGATCGGACCCGGTCCCACTACCATAATAGAATTCCATGTCAACAAAACTAACCTACTTACCAAAATAGTCGTCAGAGGGATGTGCTACAAAAGCAGCAGACCTGAAGCAGAACACCATGTCAGACCAGCCTGCTGCAGAAGAAGCAGACCTGAAGCAAAATACCATGTCATCAAGAATAGCACCTTTATCATGCGTTACTTTAAGGAGCATCTTTACTTTTAGAGCAGGACAAAAAAAATCATGTTAATATTAATCCTCGCACACTTGGGCTCCAGTAGATGAAGAAAATTCTGATTAAATAAAATCCAATAGTATAACAATAGATGGATGCTTGCATAGATCACATAGGATTCGTCATTCAGACCCAGCAGCAAAAACTAAAATGAATCACTGATAATCAAAACAATCGAGAATTTTGGAAAAACTGCTAACCTGCACCGTACCAAGTCAGTAGCCAAAGCAGCAGTCAGCTCTTACTAAAGTACTGACATATTTTTTCGAATTTGAAAACAAAACAACAGCGGGTGAAGAGCAATTATTTTGTTAATACAGTTGTTACAAACCATCACTATTCTGGCAGAAACCTTCACTATGAATTCATATTGACAAGGCACTGTTTTTTTTCCCTTCACGGTATGCTCTACTCTGAGATTCACTTTTTAAAAGAAGAACTCAATTCCGAGACGCACACTAAAAAAACTGCATATAAGAAAAGAAGCTGTATATTTTTCCAAGCACAAGCACATTCTAAATACTAAATCATAGTCCACTGTTCTCTTAGTCTATTAAACAATGAACACCTATATGTTTACAAACCCATCATTTTCTAAGCAGAAATTTTACAACAAAGAGCTGTTCACTTTTGGTAGAAGATGCACTTCTTGCTGAGCACATACTATCCAGAATAAAAAATAGGTGCACTGATACTGCAGTAGGAAGCAATGAATTAGCAAACTAAAAGGAAATTACAATTATAAAAATAAATATCATGGTCATAACTTTGTTGACAACGATGGCAGCAGCACCTTGCTGCAGCAACTACACACACAGAGGAGAAGAAGATGGAGCTGCTTCTGAATTTATTTCTATAGCATAGCACCTAGCAACTACTTACAAAGATGGGTACAAGTCTATTTATAGAGGTTTAAAGTCGGTGCTACAGTACCTGGTACAGTAACCGACCTAAGCTAAAGTTCAAACCCAAATTGATTACTCCTACTTGCTGTTTACAGCTGAAACAAATAACAAATTTGCTACTACTCACAGCTGTCAACAGCTACCTCTAATTAATAGCTAAGCCATGTAAGCAAGAGGGGGTAATTATCTAACAATTCTTCCCCTAATTGCACTTCTCTTGCTTGATCTCCTCAACTCCAACCTTGATCATCAACTCCCGATGGCGAAGACGACCCAATGGCTTGGTGAGGATGTCCCCGAGTTGTTGAGCTGTCTCAACGTACTCGAGCTTGACCAGTCCTTCCTCGACGCAGTCACGGATAAAGTGGAATCTTACATCGATATGCTTGCTGCGATCATGGAGAACTGGGTTCTTTGCTAAGGCAATGGCAGACTTGTTGTCCACCATCAAGACTGGCGTGGTGAGCTTCTCCCCGGTCAGCTCTTCCACCAGCCACCTCAGCCATAGTCCCTGACAACACGCAGTCGCCGCCGCAATGTACTCCGCCTCGCATGTCGAGAGGGCGACGACTCTCTGCTTCTGGGACTGCCAGGTGATCGGGCATGAATTCAGCATGAACAGCACCCCTGTCGTACTCTTCCGCCCGTCCACATCCCCGGCCATGTCACTGTCGCTGAACCCGGTCAACTCCAGCGCCTTCCCCCTCCGCCTTGGGTAGATGATCCCATGATCAATCGTCCCAGCCACGTAGCGGAGGAGCCTCTTGACGGCGACGGCATGATCCTCCCGGGGATCCGCCATGAATCGGCTCAGATAGCCGACCGCGAACCCGATGTCCGGCCTCGTGTGCGTGAGGTAGCGCAATCCCCCAATGATGCTCCGGTACTCAGTCGCGTCCACCTTCGCCGCCGTGCTCTCCTTGGAGAGCTTCAGTTTCTCTTCCATGGGTGTCTGACACGACTTGCAGCCGCTTAGACCTCCCCTCTCTACCAGCTTCCGAGCGTAGGAGCTCTGCTTTAGCGTGATGACGTCCTTGCGCTGCTCCACCTCCACACCCAGGTAGTAAGTGAGCAAGCTGAGGTCGCTCATCTTGAACTTTGTCATCATCTCACGCTTGAACTCCGCCGTGTCGTCTTCGCTCTCCCCGGTGATGATTAAAACGTCCACGTACACCCCGACGATCAGAAGGCCCCGCCTTGATCGCCGGGTGTACAGAGCATGCTCGGTGTCGCACTTGGAGAAGCCGAGCGAGCTCATCGTGCTGTCGAGCTTCACGTTCCACGCCCTCAGCGCCTGCCGAAGCCCATACAACGCCTTGCGGAGGCGGAACACCTTGTGCTCCTGTCCGGCAACAGCGAAGCCCGGCGGCTGTTGCACGAACACCTCCTCTGCCAGCTCCCCATTGAGGAACGCGGACTTCACGTCCAGGTGATGGACATTCCAGCCTCTTGTCGCCGCCAGCGCGAGTAGTACGCGCACTGAGTCCATGCGCGCGACAGGCGCGAAGACCTCGTCGACGTCGATGCCATCGCGCTGCACGTACCCTTTTGCGATGAGCCTGGCCTTGTAGCGCACGACATTGCCCTTCTCGTCCCTCTTCACCTTGTACACCCACTTCAATCCGATCGGCCTGCAGCCAATCGGAGGATCCACTAGCTCCCAGGTGTTGTTCTCCACGATTGCTCCGATCTCCTCCAACATTGGTGTACGCCAGCAATCTTCCTTCTCCGCTGCCGCGAATGTGGCCGGCTCTTCAGCCGTGCCCAGATGGAGCTCTTGGTCGTCGAGTACTCGTTCCGCGTGTCCAGGTGGGCTCTCGTCCCCGACGAGATCCCGGATTGCCCGGAACCGGAGTGGCTCGCCGTCGTGTGCTGCATCGATGTGTGGCGACGGGTTTGGTGGAGGCGTGACGAAGCGAATCGTCGAAGTACTACTCGAATCAGTACTAGAGGCGACACGACTCGTAGATGCTGGTGTTCCCTGCCTAGCAGGGGATCCTGGTGGTGTTGCCACCGGTGATGGTGGTGGTGTAGCCGCCGGCGGAGTCGCTCCTCCCACTTCTGAAGCAGAGGAGACTTCTCCTGAAGCAGAGGATCCGCTCCCGACTAGTTCTGGAGCCCCGTCCGGTGTGACATAGTACTCCGAGTACTCGACGGTGAAGCTGCTGCTGATGCAGCCGTTCCCATCTTCCCCGTCGCTGGACTCCTCCCACTTCCAGTTTGCCTTCTCGTCGAAGACGACGTCCCTTGAGATCACCACGCGCCCTGCCTGCGGATCAAACAATCGGTAGGCCTTGCTTCCGGCCTCGTATCCCAGGAACACCATGGGCACGCTTCTGTCCTCCAGCTACGACAAGTTGGGCTTCGTCACCTTGACGTGCCCAACACAGCCAAATGTCCTCAAGAATGAGACATCTGGCTTCTTCCCATGCCAAGCTTCATAGGGTGTGATCCCCTTCAGACTTCTTGTCGGCGACCGGTTTAGGATGTAGACGGCCGTCGTGACTGCCTCACCCCAGAATGCTGCCGGCATCCCTTTCGCCTTCAGCATGCTCCTGGCCATCCCCACGATGGTCTGGTTCCGGCGCTCGACTACGCCATTCTGCTGTGGCGAGTACGGCGCGGTGAGGTGGCGTCCAATGCCCTCGTCCGCGCAGTACTGGGCGGATTCCACCGAAGTGAACTCGCCACCACGGTCCGTCCGCAGTACCTTGAGCTTCTTCCCCGACTCGCCCTCGACGCGCTCCTTGAAGCGCTTGATTGCTTCCGCCGCAGTGTCAGCCACATGTACCGACTACTGTCATCCACTAGGAGAAGAAAGTAGCGCCTTCCTCCATGCGTTGCCGGTGTGATCGGCCCGCACAGGTCGCCATGTACCAGCTCCAGCAGCTCCTCTGCTCGATAGCTGGCCTTCTTAGGGAATGAGGCGCGCCGCTGCTTGCCGGCGAGGCAGCTGTCGCACAGCTCGCCCACCCGCTCGATCAGCGGTAGACCTTGCACCATGTTGTGGCGCGTCATGCTCGCGAGCGCGTCGAAGCTCTGGTGGCCGAACCGTTCGTGCCACCGCCACGCCATGTCGTCCTTCCTTGCCGCTAGACACACCGGCCTAGCGACGCGCAGCTCCAAGATGTAGAGCCGGTTCTTGCCGCGCTCCACCTTGGCGAGCAACTTCTGCTCGCGGTCGCGGATGCGGAGGATTCCGCTTTTGATCAACACCTCACAACCTCGCTCGTCCAACTGGCCGAGGCTGACGATGTTGCTGCACAGCTTGGGGATGTAATAGACATCAGTGAGCGCACGGTGTTCGCCTGACTTACAGGCAAATAGGATCGTCCCACGACCTTGGATGTGCACAGCAGAGTTGTCGCCGAACTTAACTATGCCGGTGATGTTGGTGTCGAGCTCGGAAAACGCCTCGCGTTTCCCCGTCATGTGGTTGCTCGCTCCAGTGTGATCGGGCATGAATTCAGCATGAACAGCACCCCTGTCGTACTCTTCCGCCCGTCCACATCCCCGGCCATGTCACTGTCGCTGAACCCGGTCAACTCCAGCGCCTTCCCCCTCCGCCTTGGGTAGATGATCCCAAGAAGACTAGATCCTTAAGAAACTAATCCCTCCTA
>OAMR01000186.1:174461-209982 GCA_900205405.1 Echinochloa crus-galli | reverse complement strand
CTGCTCGCGGTCGCGGATGCGGAGGATTCCGCTTTTGATCAACACCTCACAACCTCGCTCGTCCAACTGGCCGAGGCTGACGATGTTGCTGCACAGCTTGGGGATGTAATAGACATCAGTGAGCGCACGGTGTTCGCCTGACTTACAGGCAAATAGGATCGTCCCACGACCCTAGATGTGCACAACAGAGTTATCGCCGAACTTAACTATGCCGGTGATGTTGGTGTCGAGCTCGGAAAACGCCTCGCGTTTCCCCGTCATGTGGTTGCTCGCTCCAGTGTCGAGGTACCAGCGCTCGGCTTCCTCGTCGCCTTCGCGCCCAAGGTTGACAACGGCCCGCATCTCGTCGAGTACTACTCGAGTACTCGGCGCCTCCTGAAAGCCTTCGCTGAGCGCGCAGACCTCCGCCATTAGTAGCGCCGGCTCATCGACATCTTCTTGCACCAGGTGCGCTCGGCCTTGCCGGCGCGGCTCCTTGCAATCCCGGGCCCAGTGCCCGGCCTTGCCGCAGTTGAGGCAAATATCCTTCGGGGCCGCCTTGCCGCCCATCTTCTTGAACTCGCTCTTCTTCTTGAACTTGCCCTTCTGCTTCGCACCGCCGCCGCCACCGCCTTGCGGTGGAGCAGAGGACCCCGTCCCTGCTGCCAGCTTTTTCGAGCGCGCTTCCCACTCCTCCTGAGTGAGAAGCAACTTGGTGCTAGTACTCGCCGTGGTGGTAGCTTTCGCCGCCCTGCTGGCGAAACGCTCCTCCGCAGCCTTCAATCGCCCGGTGACATCCTCGATCGTGAGCTCCTCCATCTCGAGGCATGTCTCGATCGACATCACCAGCTGGTCGAAGCGTTCCGGCATTGTGCGCAGGAACTTGCGCACTGCGGCTTCTTCACTGATGGGCTCGCCTAGCGCGCCCAACTGAGTGACGATGCCGGTGAGGCGGAGGGCGAAGTCCTCGACGGCCTCGCCGTCGTGGAACTCGAGTGCCTCGTACTCGCGACGCAGCTGCTGCGCCTTCGCCTTCCACGCGCGCTCGTTGCCGAGCCGCATAACCTTCAACGTGTCCCACGCGTCCTTTGCCGTGTCCTTGGAGCCCAGCGCGACGCGGTACTCCGCCGGTACGGCCTTGAGGATGGCCTCCAAGGCCATCTGATCATCTTCCTCGTCATCGGTGCCGATGCTCACGGCCTTCCAAAGCCTGCGCGCCTTCAGCATCACCTTGACGACTACCTCCCACTCGGCATAGTTGCTGCGGGTGAGGACGGGGAACTGGGCGCTTCCAATGTCCCGGACGGTCTTCTTCACCACATACGTCGCCCCGCGACGAGGTGAGATCGAAGCGCCCCGGCAACCGGTGGATTGGCGACGGCCTCTGCCGCGCCCACGCCCATCCCTTCCTCTTTGCTGCTGGTCAGCCATCGCTGGCTCACAGGATCAGCCAACCGCGGCTCTGATACCAATTGTTGACAACGATCGCAGCAGCACCTTGCTGCAGCAACTACACACACAGAGGAGAAGAAGATGGAGCTGCTTCTGAATTTATTTCTATAGCATAGCACCTAGCAACTACTTACAAAGATGGGTACAAGTCTATTTATAGAGGTTTAAAGTCGGTGCTACAGTACCTGGTACAGTAACCGACCTAAGCTAAAGTTCAAACCCAAATTGATTACTCCTACTTGCTGTTTACAGCTGAAACAAATAACAAATTTGCTACTACTCACAGCTGTCAACAGCTACCTCTAATTAATAGCTAAGCCATGTAAGCAAGAGGGGGTAATTATCTGACAAACTTTAGCCTTTATTGATAATAAAGCATAATAGTACGGAAGCCTCTACTGATACAACAACAACAACAACAATATAGCCTTTTGTCCCAAGCTAGTTGGGGTAGGCTAGAGGTGAAACCCAAAAGGTCAAAAAAAAACAGAAAAAGAGTTAGAGGAAAGCAGAAAAGAAAGCAAAGATCACGGCTCAGGCACATTAATTGCTAGTCTCCAAGCGCTCCTATCCATAGCTAAATCCTTAGAGATTCCAATGGTATCTCATGCAGTTAAATAATAGTTCAAAAATGGCGTACAGATTTCTGCACCAAGAGCACATTAATTTTCAGGAGAGGCACACAAACCTAACGTATCGACCATGTATACCCTAGTGCTTGAAGACACCACTTCATTTGTTGACCTCAGCACAAAATTGAGCTTACGTTTCTTCAGTGCCTGTAACATGCGTCAGTTTCATCTCCAAAGATGATGCGACAACTCCGACAAGCCTATAAGAACCGCTACTTCTGCTATGTGCCGCACGTAGCTCACACAGTTTTACCCTCCAAGAAGTTTTTTTTTTGAACTTGTCATTCTCCATCGACTATATGGTCAGCACATTCTTTATCTCTGAAAGTTCATGTAGAACCTACAAGGTGGAACAATCATGAACCATGTCTCACCTTTCCCACACCACAGTATTTTGCATCCTGCCACCTTTGAATCAAGCCTTGCGGATGTTAGAATAGCTCTCTGCAGGAACACAATAGCCCATCAGATATATAGTGATTCTCTAAAAATCTAATTTATTTTGACAAAGAGAAGTCATGGTTATGTTAGACCTGCAATAAAGTAGCTAGAACTAAACGGAAGACGTGGGAAAATAACTTCTACTAAATAGCAGAACTATCTATGAAAATCATAAGCATTTCAATACGTTGCCTACTGATCTGAAAGCATGTGTGGTCTAATAGCCAAAAAAGTCACTTCCAACAAATAATAGTTGCTTCAGTCCATTTGGATATTTTAACTGGCTTATTACCAAACTTATTTGCAATTAAATGGAAATGGTAGCAATTATTGGTTACACATTTGGAAGCAGGCTATCTCTAGATTTACCATATTATTTGGATCGGACCCGGTCCCACTACCATAATAGAATTCCATGTCAACAAAACTAACCTAC
The DNA here is from genome assembly GCA_900205405.1 of Echinochloa crus-galli. Classification (NCBI taxonomy): domain Eukaryota; kingdom Viridiplantae; phylum Streptophyta; class Magnoliopsida; order Poales; family Poaceae; genus Echinochloa; species Echinochloa crus-galli. The sequence continues at coordinate 207,042 of OAMR01000186.1, read as the reverse complement.
TTACCAAAATAGTCATCAGAGGGATGTGCTACAAAAGCAGCAGACCTGAAGCAGAACACCATGTTAGACCAGCCTGCTGCAGAAGAAGCAGACCTGAAGCAGAATACCATGTCATCAAGAATAGCACCTTTATCATGCGTTACTTTAAGGAGCATCTTTACTTTTAGAGCAGGACAAAAAAAATCATGTTAATATTAATCCTCGCACACTTGGGCTCCAGTAGATGAAGAAAATTCTGATTAAATAAAATTCAATAGTATAACAATAGATGGATGCTTGCATAGATCACATAGGACTCATCATTGAGACCCAGTAACAAAAACCAAAATGTATCACTGATAATCGAAACAATTGAGAATTTTGGAAAAACTGCTAACCTGCACCGTACCAAGTCAGTAGCCAAAGCAGTAGTCAGCTCTTACTAAAGTACTGACATATTTTTTCGAATTTGAAAACAAAGCAATTATTTTGTTAATACAGTTGTTACAAACCATCACTATTCTGGCAAAAACCTTCACTATGAATTCATATTGACAAGGCACTATTTTTTTTCCCCTCACGGTATGCTCTACTCTGAGATTCACTTTTTAAAAGAAGAACTCAATTCAGAGATGCACACTAAAAAAACTGCATATAAGAAAAGAAGCTGTATATTTTTCCAAGCACAAGCACATTCTAAATACTAAATCATAGTCCACTGTTCTCTTAGTCTATTAAACAATGAACACCTATATGTTTACAAACCCATCATTTTCTAAGCAGAAATTTTACAACAAAGAGCTGTTCACTTTTGGTAGAAGATGCACTTCTTGCTGAGCACATACTATCCAGAATAAAAAAATAGGTGCACTGATACTGCAGTAGGAAGCAATGAATTAAAGCAAACTAAAAGAAAATTACAATTATAAAAATAAATATCATGGTCATAACTTTAGCCTTTATTGATAAAGTATAATAGTACGGAAGCCTCTACTGATAAGCACAATAATACAGAGTCATCTATTTGTAAAATATAAATGAATACCAGGCTCATAGCTTGCACGGAAGCCTCTACTGATAAGCACAATAATACAGAGTCATCTATTTGTAAAATATAAATGAATACCAGGCTCATAGAGAAGTGTCTCATAGAGAACCATAGTGCATCTCCATATATATATGTTTCGTTAGTATTTGGCATATATTATAATAGACTTTTCGATGTAAACTAAACTGAGTGCATCCTCATATAGTGATAACCTACATAGGACAAAGCCATAATGTAGCAATTGAAATATAAATCCGCACATCCGAACCTCGCAAAAATATAGGACAATGATGTAAAATACAAGAATCAGCACCAAACAAAGGAGAAGGCACCCACTAATCTTACCAAGATGCCACAGGCAAATCGACATGGGGAGTCCGGATCTTGAGCCTATGGCAAAAGATTGTAGCCAATAAATTGAACCTACTAACTAATATTGGGTATAATCAGATAGTTATGAGTAACAAAGGCAAACGTGAGACATACATATGCAACTACAGGCCAATTAAAACATGAGTAAATGCAGCACCACTCACCGAAGCAATTCAATCTCAGTGGAGATGAGCAGGACCCCTCCTCACGTCTCGAAGAAAATTTACCAGGACCTCATATGCATCAAGAAATTCTGGGCAGTACTGGGAATAGAGAAAAGGGGAAGGAAAGCCTAGATCTTTCCAACGAGGCCAGAAAAACAGAGATATGGGAGAGAAGAAACTGATTCGCAAGAAAAATATCCCCAAAAATCAATTTGGTCCAGATCGAGAATGATGAAATCAACAGAGGAAAGGAAATACCATACCAGCAAGGTAGAACCAATCCCCAATATCGAAACCCTAACCACCAGGGAGTAGAGGAGCTCTGCAAATCCAACGAGCCAACGAGGTGCCACCCAAGATTGATCCGTTCAGGTACTGATATTACAGGCATGAGAGAGGGAGAAACCGGTGCCAAAGCCCAAGCCCAAGGCCCGTGACACCGCGAGGGAGGCTGGTGTGGACGACGGCCGGGCGGAGACGACACCTTGGGCGACGGCTGGGAGGAGCGATTTATTTTATCGCGGCCACTACAGTTACCGATGCTTTATCTCCATCCACTGCACTGCGCTCTCTGCTGCGCCTCTGCTTGCCGCTGTCGGCGATGCTGCCGCGGTCCCTGCAGGTCCGCTCGCGTGCCGGCACCCGCTGATATGCCTCCGCAAGACGGCTGCAGCGGCCGTCGGCTCATACATCGCTGCCGATGTGTGTAGCCGCGCAGCCGTCCGCGCGTCATCGCCGCCGCCGTATAGCCGCACGACGTTCCCAGGCTGGCTCACCCGCCATCGTGGATGCGCCGAGGAGGGTGGCGAGGGTGTCGGCAATCGGATCAGACAGAAAGAGGAGGGGTGTACGAAAGAAGAGAACAGAGAGCAGACGCTAGATTTTTTCCTCGTGAAGAAGGAACGGATGAGTTCAAGAGGCTTCTAGCCATCTGGATGCTGACACCTAGCTTCGGAACCGCGGGTTGATTTTTAAAGAGCATAAGGGTTTAAATGTAAAACGTTCGGGCTAACTGCAGGGCATTGAATGGTCTTCGGTGGGATGCAGTCTGGACGAAGCTTGTAGCCAATCGATAAGTAACATGATCACGGCTGAGTTAATTTGAGCCGTAAAATGAAGATCGAATGGTAAGAATTTATTTTACTGACGTGTACAACCGGGCTGGCCGCCGGAGCCGTCCACTTTCATAAGGTTTATTATTATTAGTATTATAGGGCCGATGCGCGTCAGGATGACGGGCCGTGGTGGGCCTGCTGTCTCCTCCTAACCGATTTGAATCCAGACCGGCAGCCCGCAGTCGTAACAATCCCGGCCCCCCCCAGGCCTTGTTCGGTTCCCTTGGATTCATTTCAGCTGGAATCATAGCCACAAGAAGATATTTATAATAGATACAACAAGAGACCGGGATTCAATCCGGGTGGGAAACCAAAAAGACTCATAATATACCCAACAAGAGACCGGGATTAATTCCATACCTATCGATTTATGGATTGATTCCTCTTCTCTCGTTGAGCTTTTTTGATTCTCGATCCGGATTGAATCCTTGTCTCTTGTTATGTTGCTGCAGCTATACATTCAATGTAGCTATAAATATCTATCCTTCCACTTGGAACGAATCCAAATAAACCGAACAAGGCCTCAGTCGGCTCCAGTCCAATCCCCGAAGTAAACCCTAATCTCCCAAATCCAATCTCGGTGCGCCGCCTCTCGCCTCCTCTGCCCGATTCATGCTGCCGTCTCCTTCGCCTCTCCGATCCGCCATGCCGGAGCCTGCGGCCGCCTCCTCCCGATGCTCCGACTTTCCCGACTTGATAGGGCGCATCGGCCGCTGCAGGAACCAGACTACCGCTGAATGCGCCACGAGCACGGGGCGCTCCATCGAGGTATCCTTCGTGGTCGCCAATCCGCCTGCTCTCACCCGATGCCTCGTCCGCTGCCCCGCCCTGACCGCAAGCAACTCCACTGCGCCCTTCGTCGTCCCCTGCGCTGATGGCGCCTTCCTTCTCGTAGGCGTGATCTTGCCCGAGCGCTCTGGCCAGTGGACGGTCACCGACTTCTTCGTCTACAAGGCTGGCCCCGGAACACCATCGCTCTACCTTCTCCCGCGCCCCTATCCCGTTGGCCTCCATTCCAACAACGTCGGTCTCTTATCCTGTGGCGAGCACTGTCTCGTCGTCATCCCAGAACAACAAATCAAGGATGATGGTCGGATGGGTTATGATCTCCTAGTCTTCTCGACGGAGACCATGTTGTGGAGTTCTAAGGTCGCAAGGGTGGCTCGTGACTTGGAGAGTTATGACGGCGAGTTTGAACCCACCAAGGTGTTAGTGGTCGAAGGTAACTCACTTGCCTCGGTTGATCTCCGTCACGGCATTATGCTGTGCGACGACGTGCTTGCTGAGACCCCCGAGATGCGCCTGATACAGCTGCCCCCATTGATGCCCAACAACAAGGTGAACTTCCGGGTAGGTTTGGATGGTACCATGCCACCTCTTGATCTTATTCGGGATGTTACCTTCAGAAATGGTTGGTTCAGGTTCATCGAGATGGAATTTCGGGAATTGGATGGCAACGACAATGCCCAGTTAAGATGGTCCGTCGCCATGCTCAAGAGGATGATTACTTCAGATGATTGGCAGCCATGCCACACTTTTGACTCTGCCCACCTCTCGCCCGGGGACACATGCTTCCCTTATTTATTTTCTGAGATCTGGGACTGCAAAGAGAACAAGCTAACCTTGGACAAGGTGATAAGCTCAGCACCCACACTGGATCTGTACCATGATGATGTCGTCTACATGATCTCCAAGCTGGAGGCAGAAAATCCAAACGGTTGGGTGCTTGTCATTGACTCCGGAAGCAGCAAACTGGAAAGGGTTGTGCCATTTTCTGCTGAAAGCTTGTATTTCCATCGCAGCTACATGCAATGTTCCTTCTCCAAGTACCTCAACAAGGCCCCAGGTAAAATTTGCCAATACACAATTCTCCTTTGCCATTGTCAGGTGCATGTCAGTGATACATATTTGGTCTGAAACAAGTGGCGTTGTACTGTTCCCACTTGAAAGAGAGGAATTGGACTAATTCTTTGAGCCTAGTTTAGTAGTTTGGGCGGTGAAGAGAGTTATTAGATTTGGAATCTCATGTGTGTGTGCATTAATGACAAACATGTAGCCAGCACATCCATGAACAAAATAATGTTAGACAAAAAGGTGCCTTCAACCCTATAAGCAGTCACTTGAACACATGCATGCCTGCACACACAATGTCCACTTTTTCTCAAGGTTAGGTTTCTGCAAGTTCAAGGTATAATAATTAGCCTGCTTAAATGCTGTATAGTTTTGCTTGTTCCCTATACTGCAGGGAACTGTTGAATGACTTGTATAAAATGGGCCTAACAGATATAACTTGAGTGTAGTCCCGGCCTTTCATGTCTGCAGTCAGACATAGCCCAGCTGCTTTTCCCCACTCCAAATCATGTGGGTTTCCCTCCATATCTAGTGGTCTCTACCTCTGAGCAGCCCTGCAGGATTTCCACTAACATAACGGTCTTGAAGATTGGCACCTCACCTCTATATGGATGACCGCTGGTTTAGCTCCCTTTGTACATAGTATTATTGCACATATATGTTATATATATTTCCCTTGTTCAGTTGTGTAACTGGTTTGGCATGTGTAATTTGTCAGGGGTTTGCACCACGAATGTATTGAGGGAGAATACCAGCAAGTAAGTAGTACATCACTAGGATAGTTGTGTTACATGTCGAGGTGATATCATTTATTTGCTTGACACCAAACTACTTGCTAATCTACTGTCAGGGAAGGCCGGCTACCTTTGATGCTCTATGTTATGCCAGTGCTTTCTGTTCAACACAAGTTCAAGCAATTTGGTAATAGATAATTCTGCTTCTTGAGTTCCTTTTCACACAATCTTGGTTGTTAATGATATTTAGATGAACAATTACAAGTATCATTTAGCAATATTTAGGCTTACACGTGGTCGTTTTAGTCTTACATTAGAAACTCACAAGCACTTTATTGCAGAGAAATGCTTATCTGATAAGAGGCCGTCGTATCATGAGATGTGGTCACTACTTCACTCTTGTTTAGCATCAACTATGAATCTCCATATTCGTCAAGTAAGTTTCATTATGATGGATATGGCTGATTTTTTCCCCCTACATTATCAATGCTTTCAGGGGTGTACCCTTGTCATGCTTGTTGTATTACCAGCATATGCCAGTACTGTTTTGTACCCTTGTGTTTCCTCAGTTCATGCGCTCCATTTCTTCAAATTGTACTTCATATATTTTGTAGTTTATATCCTTCTTTCAATTGTGTGCACTCTTATGTTGATACCCCCCTGAACTCTTAATGCAGCTGGCACAATATGCTAATAGCAATGGTCTAGGTGTAGCTGCCTTTGATGCTGTGACGATATTCTTGCGGTAAATACATGACTTTATTTGAAATGCACTTTTGCATCCTGAACTTCTGATATGTGAATGCCTTCTGTACCTCAGAGCTTCAAAGGAGATTATGAACTTGCTATCAGGAAGTTCCTGGGATAACCCATCTGCATGTAACCGACTCATGAGGGGTAAGACTTCCCCGGCCTATAAATATAAAGGCTAGAAGGCCGATTGAGATATTCCAAATCGAATCAAACATTACTTTATCCTTTACCTCAAACGATTGAGATATTCCAATCGAATCAATCAATTTTATATCTATACTTTTGCCTCTCAAACCCTAGTCTTTTCCAACCCCATATTTGCTGTTCTTTGCTCGTCTCTACGACGTTCAAGGACGTTTCTAGGTGGCCTGCCGACCCTAGAGCAACCCTAGATTGCTCGAGCTCCGACGGGGTCCCTCCCGAGTTTGGGTTTCTAGGTCTTCACGACTTCCCGACAGAAAGCGGTCAGACCGGTTCCGTAAACCGGTCAGACCGGTTTGCCCGAGGGAGGCCGGGTGTTGGCCATGGTGACGGCCTTGCTGCGTGTTCTACGAGATCTTGAGTTTGTTGGCGCACTTCTGTGTCAACATACTTTTTGGCGACTCCGCTGGGGAACGATTAGTCTGGTTGTAAAACCGATCTAATCTACTCCAAAGATGACGGGATCAATCAGTGATCTTGACAAGAACAACATCATCACCGCGACGATGGAAGAGCTCACGGACGAGGAACGGAAGCGGTACCTGATTGCTGAGGAACACTTCAAGGCGCAGTTCTTGAAGGGTTTCAAGAAGGATCGTGGAGGCTTCGTCAAAAGAGTTGAAGAGTTCGTCATGCCAGCTTTTAAGTTGGCTAACAATCAAGTTGAGGAACTTCCTAAGGTAACCGGTGAATCCTCATACTCTGATTTTATGCAACAAGTAACTCGTATGATGGATGAAAAATTAAATGCTGCACAAGCTGCTACTAGTGAGTTACTTGTTAGTATGGTTAGTAATCTTGATAAAGGTAAAGGTGCTGTAGAAACAGATCTTAATACGTCAGGCATACCAGAAAACACTATAGATCCAAATTTAGGCATGTCGGCGAATTACTATTCAGGGTAGCCACCTCATCCTAGTTCGGTCCACGAACCGGTTAGACCGGTTTACACAACCGGTCAGACCGGTTTGGCCAGTTCAGCTGGTCAGACCGGTTCTATGGGTGTTGGTGCGACAAACGCGATGGTTTTAGCTAATATAGTTGCTTCTGGTCCTGTTTTTACACCTCCTCTTACTACTGTTGTGGGAAGCTCACCTATTGGATCTGGCACTTCTTCTAGGCCGATGCCAAACGCTTCTCAAAGTGCAACGCATAATACATCTCGTTATATGATTAGTGCAAGCTATCAAGCCGATTTTTCTAAGTTCAAAGAGGATCTGGCTAATATAATTAAAACTAAACTTGGGATTGATTTGGGTAGTTCACGCTTATAACAAAAACCATATCCTCCTGAATTTGATTTAGTTTCTTATCCTAATGGTTGGCGTGTTCCTGAGTTTGTTAAATTCAATGGTGAAGACAATCGTACTAGTTGGGAGCATGTTAGTCAATATATTTTGCAGTTAGGAGAAGTTTCTATGAACCATTGCGCATTCGTTTATTTTCATTAACTTTGACTGGAACTGCTTTTTCTTGATTTTCTTCGCTTGCTCCTAATTCTATTCAAACTTGGACTCAATTGGAGCATAAATTTCATGATCACTTCTTTAGCGGAGAAAACGAAACTAAATTGACTGATTTAACATCTATTAGACAAAACCGAGAGGAATCGGTTATGGATTATTTTAGAAGATTTAAGGATACAAAAAATAGATGTTTTAATTTGTCAATTTCTGAAAAAAATTTAGCTGATTTAGCTTTTGCGGGCTTACGATCTTATTTGAAAGAGAAATTAGAAGGTTTTGATTTTCTCTCTATTAATCACTTACAAATGAAGGTCATGAGTCTCGAATTAAAGTTAAAACATGTTAAGAAAAATACTAAACCTCACCGTTCCAATGTTCATATGGTTGATAATAATTCTGATAGTTCAGATGGTGAGGATAATTAAGTTTATGCTGCTGAATTTGTTTGGCCATCAAAAGCTTAAGCCTTGTTCTTGTCCTTCATTAAAGCCGGTTCAGAAAAATCGGCGAGAAGAAATTAAATTTACTTTTGATGTTGCCAAATGTGATCGTGTTTTTGATGAATTAGTTAAGAATGGTTTCATTAAACTTTCTCATACAATTCCACCAACCGATCAACTGAAAAATCATGCATATTGCAAGTGGCATAATTCTTTTTCGCATGCTACTAATGATTGCAATGTTTTTCGACGACAGGTACAATCGGCTATTAATGAAGGTCGATTAGTACTAGCTGAGATGCAAGTTGATAAGGCTCCTTTCCCTGTTCATACTCTGAATTTGAATACCAAGGTGCTGATTCGGCCGGAGCAAGCCGATGGAGCCAAGGGTAAGAATGTGGTAATTGGAGATCCAAGACTGGAAAAAGTTGATAATTAATCTCCGGTCAGAAAAGTAATGCTTGGAAAGACTCTGGATGGTAAGGAGTCTCTGAAGATTACTATTAACACATCAAGGCCCGGGGGGCAAGAGAGTTCCTCAGAAGAGAATCGGTCCGCTGATCAGGCGAAATCGGTCAGACCGGTTTCCCAAACCGTTCAGACCGGTTTCCCAAACCGTTCAGACCGGTTTGCCCCTGGACCGACCTAGGACTTTCAAGCCCAAACGTCCGGAAGTGGGTACTTGGAAGGTGAATGAACCTAAAGTGCAAGGTACAGTCTTAAAGCAGGGACCTACCTTCAATCAGCTCCTAAACAAGTACACAAAGGCCGCTCAAGTTGATCGGCCGGTAAAAAAGAGACCAAGGTCACCAATACGCGAGGATGGTTATTCCGAGAATAATAGACGACGTGGTGATGTTGTTACTGTTTATCCACCACAGAAGATGTATGCTACTATGCCATGGGCACCTCCGGCATCAAATTCTCCATATCCAACATGGGATCAAGGGATGTGGATGCAACGCTTTCCCATGCCACAACCACCTCAAGATTACATGAACAATGGTCCCAGAATTCTAGTACATGACCGATTGGGCCCATACCGATCAGGTCCGGCACCAGCACCAAAAGCGGTCAGACCAGTTTCGTTCTGATCAGAAAATTCAAGTTCCTCCCAAATAAGATTACCGGGTCAAGGAAAAGAAGGAGGATGTGCAGCCCGTGGTTGATTCAAAAGGAACCAAGGACAGTGGTTTTATGACAATGGTGAAGTTCCGGTGGCTATGCAAGACTTGAGCAAAAAGCCGATAGTTATTGGAGATTCGGCTCCTGTTGCAAATAAAAGGCCGATCATGACTAATGATCACGAGGCTAGCAGTAGCAAGGCTGTAAAAAAGATGTTTCAACCAAGGTGGTGTCCTTCTGGTTTAACTCATACACAGAAAAGAAAATTACAGCGCTTGCGAAACAAAAAAAAAAGGGAACATGAGGCTGAGAAGCTGAGAGATGAACAGTTCAACAGATACATGCCTATGATTCCTCAGATCAAGACGTGGCAAGTCAAATCAATTGTGCAGCCAGCAGCATAATCGGTCAGACCGGTTTCCGAATCCGGTCAGACCGGTTTGGGTCAGCCCGCTGCAGAAGCGGTTAGACCGGTTTCTGGAACCGGTCCAACCGGTTTGGAGACAGAGGCAGGGGCTGAAATCACTTCGACCGCCAACGAAAAGACAACTCTTCCAATTCCTTCAGTGGTTGAAGATGAAGAATTAGTTGATTTTGAGCCTTCTCCAGAACGTGACAACATGGAAGTCAATGCTGTCTATTTGTCTTCGGATTACTTCGTGGTGCCAGAGGAGGAAATTTCTCATCTTCAACTTGGGCCTCGAGATGCTATGTTTTAGAAGCCTAAAGAATCAGAAAATCATCTCAAAGCTTTATACATGAGAGGGCACATCAACAGGAAGCCAGTTTCGCGCATGTTGGTGGATGGTGGAGCTATTGTGAACCTTATGCCATATGCTCTCTACAAGAAAATTGGCGGTAAAGACGAAGATCTCATCAAGACGAACATGACGGTCAGTGGAGTCGGTGGAGGTGATCCCATTGGCGCAAAAGGGGTGGCTTCTATGGAATTGACCATCGGAAGCAAGACTATTGCTACGGCTTTCTTCGTCTCGGAGGTACAAGGTAACTTTAGTTTAATTCTTGGACGTGATTGGATTCATGCAAATCAATGCGTACCGTCTACCTTGCATCAATGTCTCATTCAGTGGATCGGCGATGAAGTTGAAGTTGTAAACGGTGACACTTCTTCCTTCGTTGCAATAGCTGATTCTGATTCTATTAGTGCCAATGAAAATATCAAGTGTTTGTCGGGCATGGATTTGACCGACTACGAACTTATCAGCTGCACCAAGGATGGCTTTGTTCCTGCTACATTAAAGCCGATGGAGAATCGGTTGAATTACTTGCTATAATTAATGGAGCAAATAAACCAGCCAGGCGAAACCGGTCAGACCGCTTTCAAGAACCGGTCAGACCGGTTTGAATCTGAACAGTGCCAGTCGAAGCAAACCGGTCAGACCGCTTCAGGAAACCGGTCAGACCGGTTTAAGGCGAAACAGTGGCTTCAAGACCGAATTGATCATCATCGGTCGAATACAAGTGATATATTCGAAGCTGTTGAAGATTTGGATGATATGGATAAATTGGGTCAGGGTTTTACATCAGCCGGCCCCTTAGAAAAAATAGATATTGGTGATGGTACTATTTCTAGGCCAACTTTTGTAAACAAAAATTTATCGGCTGAATATAAAGCCGAATTAATAAATTATTGAAAGAGCACGTCGATTGTTTTGCTTGGGAATATCGTGAGATGCCTAGTTTAAGTCGTGATTTAGTTGAACACCGTTTACCAATAAAAGCCAGTTTTAGGCCTTTTAAGCAATCGGCTAGACGTTTTAATCCGCTATTTATGACCGAATAAAAGAAGAAATTACTCATTTGTTAGATGCTGGTTTTATTCGGACTTGTCGTTATGCGGAGTGGATTTCTAATATTGTTCCCGTTGAAAAGAAGGATTCGGGAAAACTTAGAGTTTGCATTGATTTTAGAGATCTCAATAAAGCTACTCCGAAAGATTAATATCCTATGCCTATAGCCGATGTTTTGATTAACGAAGCATCTGGACATCGTGTTGTTAGTTTTCTTGATGGTAACGCCGGATATAATCAAATATTTATGGCCGAAGAGGATATGCACAAAACGGTCTTTCAATGTCCGGGATTTATTGGTTTGTTTGAGTGGGTGGTTATGACTTTTGGATTAAAAAATACCGGTGCAACTTATCAAAGGGCTATGAATTTAATCTTTCATGATTTACTTGGTGTGATTGTGGAAGTATATATTGACGATATTGTAGTTAAATCGGATGGATTGGATCATCATTTAGCCAATTTAAAACTTGCTCTTGAAAGAATGCGACGGTATGGTTTGAAGATGAATCCACTCAAATGTGCTTTTGGTGTTTCGGCTGGGAAGTTTCTTGGGTTCATTATTCATGAAAACGGCATAGAGGTTGATCCCAAGAGAATTGAAGCTATGAAGAAAGTCGAAGCTCTTACTTGCAAGCATGATTTACAAAAATTTCTAGGCAAAGTAAATTTCTTGAGGAGGTTTATAATTAACTTGTCTGGAAAGGTTGATGCTTTCACTCCTTTACTTTGGTTAAAAACTAAAGCCGATTTTACTTGGGGGGCAAAACAGCAAGAAGCTTTTGAGAAGATCAAAGAATATCTATCTTCACCGCCGGTGCTTAGGGCGCCTAAGAGAGGGGTTCCATTCAGACTTTATGTGGCGGCTGAAGAGAGAGTTATTGGAGCTGTTTTGACTCAAGAAATCGATGCTAAGGAGTATGTGATTGCCTATATAAGCCGAAGGCTCATTGATGCAGAAACAAGGTATACTTTCATTGAAAAGTTATGTTTATCATTGTATAATGCTTGTACTCAGTTGAGGCATTATTTATTATCTAGTACTTGCATTGTGTTATGTCAAACCGATGTAATTAAACATATGTTGCAAAAACCGATTTCAAGTGGAAGAATCGGTAAATGGGCTTATGCATTAGTTGAATATGATTTGGTTTGTGAACCTTTAAAATCTATGAAAGGCCAAATTGTAGCTAATTTTATTGTTGAACATCGGATTAATGATACTTGTAAATTCAACATCGGTTATGTTGCTTGTACACCATGGAAATTATACTTTGATGGATCGGTTTGCAATGATGGACAAGGAATCGATGCTGTTCTTATATCACCAAGTGGTGCCATTTTTAAGTTCTCAAACCCATTGGAAGAAAAGCGAACAAATAATCAAGTTGAATATGAGGCTCTTCTATTTGGCTTGGAATTTTTGCAAGATATGGGAATAAAAGATGTGGAGGCTTTTGGTGATTCACTCCTCGTGGTACAGCAAGTATCTAAGGTATGCCAATGTTATAATGGTTCATTAAATGCATATCTTGATAGATGCCTTGATATCATAGTTTCTTTTGATGAATTTACAATCAAACATATTCCAAGAGAAGAGAATGTCAAGGCTAATACTCTGGCTCAGAAAGCATCTGGTTATATGGTTGCAAAGAAGTATTTCTATATCCAAAAACCGATGCAATCAAAAGTCGAGATTCAGGTTCTGGACGAACCGGTCCAACCGGTTTCACAAACCGGTCTGACCGCCAGAACCGGTCTGACCGCTTCGTCTTCTGACGGCGGCAGAAACATCTTGGATGGTGCTAATAGCACTGAAATTGAACATCAGGACTGGAGGATACCCATTATTACTTATTTGAAGGACCCTGGTCGTGGTGCAGAAAGAAATATTCGGCGAATATCATTCAAATATATTTTGTTTAATGATGAGCTTTATCGTCGAACCGCCGAAGATTTACTTTTGAAGTGCTTGAACCCGGATCAGGCCAGAGTTGCCATGGGAGAGGTTCATGAAGGTATTTGTGGTACACATCAATCGGCTCCCAAGATGAAGTGGTTGCTTAGACGAGCCGTTTTTATTGGCCTTCTATGATGGCAGATTGTTTCAAGTATTATAAAGGGTGTGAAGAATGTCAGAAGTTTGGAAATTTGTAATTAGTTCCTACTGCATTGATGCATCCTATTATCAAGCCATGGCCGTTCCGAGGTTGGGGATTGGATTTTATTGGACAAATTAATCCTCCATCATCAAAGGGACATCGCTTATTTACAAAGGACATCGTTTCGTGTTGGTTGCTACAGATTACTTTACTAAGTGGACTGAAGCGGTTCCTTTGAAGAATATGACACATAGAGAGGTAATTGAGTTTATTACGCAAAATATTATTCATAGATTCGGTATCCCTCAAACTCTAACAACGGATCAAGGTACTTCATTTATGTCTAAGGAGGTATGTGAGTTTACCGAATCCTATAGAATTAAGTTGCTCAATTCATCTCCATATTACGCTCAGGCTAATGGTCAAGACAAGTCAAGTAATAAAATTTTGATCAAATTATCAAGAAAAAGAGAGAAGAGAATCCTAAGAGGTGGCATGAAGTATTATCTGAAGCATTATAGGCTCATCGTATATCTAGACATGGTGCTACTAAAGTTACTCCTTTTGAGCTTGTCTATGGTCAAGAGGCCGTTTTGCCTGTTGAGGTGAATCTGGACGCTTATAGGTTGGCTAAACAAAATAATCTTGATGCCGTTGATTATCACAATTTAATGATGGACAACATTGATGAAGTATCCGACAAGTGATTGAAGGCTTTAAAAGAAATTGAAAGAGACAAGCTTCGAGTTGCTAAAGCTTACAATAAGAAGGTGCGAGGGAAATATTTTTAGATTGGTGAGCTTGTTTGGAAGACGATCTTGCCTATTGGGACAAAAAGCAACAAGTTCGGTAAATGGTCACCAAGTTCGGAAGGACCATATAGAGTTGTCAAAGTTATTTTTGGGAATTCTTATATGCTGGAAACATTGCAAGGAGATCATTTGCCTAGAGCTATCAATGGAAGATACTTGAAGAAATTCTATCCAAGTGTCCATAGAACAGAACTTTCCATTTGGATTGACTCAATTCCCTAATCCCTGTTTTCTCCTTTCTCTTCTGCTTGTTTTCTAGTTAGTAGTTGTTAGTTTTCCCTCCCCCTTCTCCTCTGAACATTTCTTGTAAATTGGCTCTCCTTCTTTAATTTAATTTCATTGCTGTGGGGAACTCCCCCACAATTTCTCTTTCAAAAAAAAAGTGTTTGGCAAGACGCGTGAAGACCTATGGCCGATAGATTTTTGATATCGCCCTTAGCATAAATTTTGGCTTCTGAGTTGTAATTGCTTGTATCTTGCTTTTTAGTTCTCAAGTTCACTAAAAACGCAGGGGGGCATACGTTGACGGCCAAAATTGGCAGTTGCCAGGACAAACCGGTCTTACCGGTTTGCCCAACCGGTCAGAACGGTTTGGAGTTGTAATTCGAGTAGGTTTAGGATTCCGGGCTTAATCCCATATTGTAACCGACTCATGAGGGGTAAGACTTCCCCGGCCTATAAATATAAAGGCTAGAAGGCCGATTGAGATATTCCAATCGAATCAACATCAATTTTATCTCTACTTTTGCCTCTCAAACCCTAGTCTTTTCCAACCCCATATTTGCTGTTCTTTGCTCGTCTCTACGACGTTCAAGGACGTTCTAGGTGGCCTGCCGACCCTAGAGCAACCCTAGATAGCTCGAGCTCCGACGGGGGCCCTCCCGAGTTTGGGTTTCTAGGTCTTCACGACTTCCCGACAGAAAGCGGTCAGACCGGTTCCGTAAACCACCCGAGGGAGGCCGGGTGTTGGCCGTGGTGACGGCCTTGCTGCGTGTTCTACGAGATCTTGAGGTTGTTGGCGCACTTTTGCGTCAACAGAAACAAATATTGTTGCGTCTAAGTGTTCATGTGTTTCTCTACCCCTATATAATTCTCTACTTCTCTGCCCCTATATAATACCCCCAAAAAAAATGTCTTCGCCCACACAAAAATATGAACTCAACGAATCATCTAAATCTAAACAGAGTGTTCAGATCGCTTCTTGGGCTCTCCTTGCTCAAATCCAACGATCGTAATCTGTTAATCTTTGCTTTTCCCCTCCTCCGGTCCCAGGAACTCCACTGCGTGAACAAAAACTGGCTAGTTGTTAATCTTTGTGTTGACGATCAAAATTGGCACAGCGGTGCAAACCGGTCAGACCGGTTTTGGAAACATTGTCAAAATACAAATTGGACTTCACCATTGCGTAGCTCTCGTCGAGACGATCAAGATGCATATGTGGAACGCCTATTTTGGACTCCGGATGAGAGAGTTATGGCTTCGGGAAGATTCTGCACCTGGGAAAACCGCCCAAACCGGTCTGACCGGTTTGGGTCTGAATTTGAGTAGGTTTAGGACTCTGAGTTTTATATCATATTGTAATCGACTCATCGGGGTAAGACCATCCCACCCTATAAATATAAAGGGCCAAAGGCCGATTGTGTATCATCCAATCGATCAAATACAATTTATCTTTTCTATGTTTCGCATTACTTTTATCTCCAAACCCTAGCTCTTCCAACCCTCGTATCTGCTGTTCTTCTCTCGTCTCGACGACGTTTGAGGGCGTTCTAGGTAGCCTGCCGATCCTAGAACAACCCTAGACTCTCAAACTCCGACGGGGTCCCTCCCGAGCTCGAGATTTTAGGTTTTCGCCGTCGCACTATCAAAAAGCGGTCTGACCGGTTTTAAGGCGGTCTGACCGGTTTTCGCTTCAAGGCAGAGGCAACTTCGTTGGCGCGATCCCGTGTCAACACTTTGCTTTTGCAGTTTTCCTGGACTGGCTGGATAGCGCTAACAAGTTTACTACCCTCTATATGTAGTATCTTGTTTAGAGAGTCGTTTCAGGGAACTAGAGGTTGCAAAAACTGGGCAACCGTTTCGTGGATTGAATGTTTTTATCTTGAAATTCGGGTACACCCCGTAGTTGAAAACAAAATGTTCATTTTTGGACGTTTTTGCCTGGAATAGCCATTGGACCATCCGAGAGTGACCAGCCTTGGGCCTGTTGTTGCTTGAGCCTAATGGGCCTTACGGCCTGCTTCGTAAGCAGACATCCAATTTTGTACTTGAAAAAAAGTCCTTTTTACGTCCTTCACGTTTAGCCGTCGTTCGATTTAAAGTGCAAAACCAGAAATGTTTGGTCCTCCAAGTTTCAAAACCATGTGTTTTACATCCCTCGGCGGTTTCGACGGCGGTTTTGCTGACGTGGCGGCGGTTTCGCTGACGTGGCGCGCCGACGTGGCGTGCTTAAAATGGCTGAAACTTTAAAAAATTATATAAAATCATAAAAAATGATAAAAAGATAAATCAAATTTTTTTAGCTTTCCCATGATCATCTTTACACAATGGAGTCATTTATTTATATGTTTGATATTATTTTCTAGTCGAAATAAAATAGTCAAGAAAAGGGGCCATAGAACTTGTAAAATGCATAGTAAATATTTAAAACATTATAAAATAGTAAATCTAACTCCTGTGTGCCTCTGGTGAGTGCGTGCATCTAATAGAGTAGTTTGTTTACATATTAGATGTTTTTATATGGTATAATAGGATTATGTTTAGCATATACACAAACATATCTTACTCTATCGTATAAAAACTTCTAATATATAAAAACTACTCTACTAGATGGATACACTCACCAGAGGTACACAGGAGTTGGATTTACTATTTATAATATTTCAAATATTTACTATGCATTTTACAAGTTCTATGGCCTCTTTTCTTTCCTATTTTATTTCGACTAGAAAATAATATTAAACATGTAAATAAATGACTCCACTGTGTAAAGATGATCACGAGGAAGTTAAAAAATTGGATTTATCTTTTTATCATTTTTTTATGATTTTATATGATTTTTTAAAGTTTCAGCCATTTTAAGCACGCCACGTCGGCGCGTCACGTCAGCGAAACCGCCGTCGAAACCGCCGAGGGATGTAAAACGCATGGTTTTGAAACTTGAAGGACCAAACATTTCTGGTTTTGCACTTAAAGGACGAAAATCGAACGACGGCTAAACGTGAGGGACGTAAAAACGACTTTTTCCTTTGTACTTGGATGGATCATTTTGATGGAGACGGATTGGCCCATGGGGCCATCCGCCATCCGAGTCTCACAAGTATATGGGCCTATGCAAGAAAGCTTTGGAGCCTACCTAATAGGCCTGCAGTCCTCTTTGCCGTCCGAAAGTAGGCCGTTAAGGCAGTGAATGTGAAGCCCATGGGCGTCCAAAGAAGAAGTGCACTTCTCTTAGTGTCTGCTGCCCCATTTTCTGTCTTGTACCACTGGACACACGAACTTGCAACAGCAAAGCAGACCTGCCAAAATCACCCAAGTACCCAACCGCTATCCTTCAGAAACTAGCCCCGGTTTAAATTTCCTTTCCCGGAAATTTTGCAGCTACAAAGATTTTGAACTGAACATACTACTAATGATTGACCTGAACGCAGACATACCACAACGCCAACTTGCCTCTCTCTGAGGTTTCCTCTGGCGGAGTACACAAAGAGATCTTTTCGACCGTGTTGAAGTTTCAGCGGCTTCGTTCTCCTGTACGTTCTCCTGTCGCGCAAGGATACAAGAGGCTTTCGCGCTTCGCTTGGATCTTATGGCAACGCCATGGCGGTTTCTGCGAAGAAAAGGCCCTGGCACGGCACCCGGAGAGAAGAGCCAGCAGTTGCCATCTGGTCCCTCCACCGTCCAGGAGACGACGGTGAGTGAGTGACTCGTCAGCTGTACGTGTGAACCGGACGCCCGAAACCTGCATGGAGTTGAGGCCCAACGGCAATGCTGATGGCAACTTGTGGCCTAGCTCCATGCGGAAACACGCAACAAACCGTGATGCCGGCCGCGAGATACCTTCCAGAACATCGATACAGGACAGTTGACGGTTGTGTGGGTACGTAGGAGTACTACTACCCATTGAAGATGGGATACGGTTTGCTTGCGTGGACAGTTGTAAAAGGAGACGGTAAAAGGTCCACGGTGGAAAAGGTCTCACGATGCGTATAAACCATATATCCGTCTCTTCAACAGGTTTACGTAATTCTCTTGGATCCAATTAGATCGATCTAGTGTGTTGTTGGGGGAAAAAACAGAGGCTATTTAGACTTATCTAGTCTCTGCAAGCTAGTAACGGATCTAGAGATTTTCTACTGGATTTACACGGGACACGGATGTACCGCGAGGTAAAGTCTGGGCGTGACAGCAGAGCCCAGACTAATGGTTACTTCGTGACGAGCAATTGAAAATGGCTTTCAAGATGTTGAAGCACGAGCGAGACCACGCTTTACACTTTAGTCTAGCGGCCTGATGTTTGAATAGAGATCATCGCGGGGGTACGGTAACTTGACTTGTGTGTTACAAAAGTTGTCCGAAGTGACTCGCCGGTCAAACACTCTGATGGCCTTTTTCCTCCAGGAACGGACTTGCCATTCACCCGGACCCATCTGTCAGTCGCATCCAAAAGGCGCAGTGCCTGCGCCAGCAAGGGACAGGAAAACAAGACCTAGTGTTCCATGACAGCAGCCAACTTTTTCCATGCTTCCTGAAACGATTCCCCTCACCTCCATCATACTCATCCATCCTACACATGGAGGGAGATAGGATGGAGACAGATTGCATTGTAAAAGCCATTTTTTTTTGAAATTAATCATTGTAAAAGCCATCTTGCTTGCAACTGCAATGCATTCTAACCTAGAAAGTGCCTGCAGGCTATGGGCTGTGTTTAGTTCCTAAAAACTCCCCAAAATTCTCTCTCCAAACTTCACTATTCACCTATCACATCAAATCACATCAAATCTCTCTTCATGCATGGAGTACTAAACGTGGGTAAATGAAAAAAGAGTCTCACAAGTATATGGGCCTATGCAAGAAAGCTTTGGAGCCTACCTAATAGGCCTGCAGTCCTCTTTGCCGTCCGAAAGTAGGCCGTTAAGGCAGTGAATGTGAAGCCCATGGGCGTCCAAAGAAGAAGTGCACTTCTCTTAGTGTCTGCTGCCCCATTTTCTGTCTTGTACCACTGGACACACGAACTTGCAACAGCAAAGCAGACCTGCCAAAATCACCCAAGTACCCAACCGCTATCCTTCAGAAACTAGCCCCGGTTTAAATTTCCTTTCCCGGAAATTTTGCAGCTACAAAGATTTTGAACTGAACATACTACTAATGATTGACCTGAACGCAGACATACCACAACGCCAACTTGCCTCTCTCTGAGGTTTCCTCTGGCGGAGTACACAAAGAGATCTTTTCGACCGTGTTGAAGTTTCAGCGGCTTCGTTCTCCTGTACGTTCTCCTGTCGCGCAAGGATACAAGAGGCTTTCGCGCTTCGCTTGGATCTTATGGCAACGCCATGGCGGTTTCTGCGAAGAAAAGGCCCTGGCACGGCACCCGGAGAGAAGAGCCAGCAGTTGCCATCTGGTCCCTCCACCGTCCAGGAGACGACGGTGAGTGAGTGACTCGTCAGCTGTACGTGTGAACCGGACGCCCGAAACCTGCATGGAGTTGAGGCCCAACGGCAATGCTGATGGCAACTTGTGGCCTAGCTCCATGCGGAAACACGCAACAAACCGTGATGCCGGCCGCGAGATACCTTCCAGAACATCGATACAGGACAGTTGACGGTTGTGTGGGTACGTAGGAGTACTACTACCCATTGAAGATGGGATACGGTTTGCTTGCGTGGACAGTTGTAAAAGGAGACGGTAAAAGGTCCACGGTGGAAAAGGTCTCACGATGCGTATAAACCATATATCCGTCTCTTCAACAGGTTTACGTAATTCTCTTGGATCCAATTAGATCGATCTAGTGTGTTGTTGGGGGAAAAAACAGAGGCTATTTAGACTTATCTAGTCTCTGCAAGCTAGTAACGGATCTAGAGATTTTCTACTGGATTTACACGGGACACGGATGTACCGCGAGGTAAAGTCTGGGCGTGACAGCAGAGCCCAGACTAATGGTTACTTCGTGACGAGCAATTGAAAATGGCTTTCAAGATGTTGAAGCACGAGCGAGACCACGCTTTACACTTTAGTCTAGCGGCCTGATGTTTGAATAGAGATCATCGCGGGGGTACGGTAACTTGACTTGTGTGTTACAAAAGTTGTCCGAAGTGACTCGCCGGTCAAACACTCTGATGGCCTTTTTCCTCCAGGAACGGACTTGCCATTCACCCGGACCCATCTGTCAGTCGCATCCAAAAGGCGCAGTGCCTGCGCCAGCAAGGGACAGGAAAACAAGACCTAGTGTTCCATGACAGCAGCCAACTTTTTCCATGCTTCCTGAAACGATTCCCCTCACCTCCATCATACTCATCCATCCTACACATGGAGGGAGATAGGATGGAGACAGATTGCATTGTAAAAGCCATTTTTTTTTGAAATTAATCATTGTAAAAGCCATCTTGCTTGCAACTGCAATGCATTCTAACCTAGAAAGTGCCTGCAGGCTATGGGCTGTGTTTAGTTCCTAAAAACTCCCCAAAATTCTCTCTCCAAACTTCACTATTCACCTATCACATCAAATCACATCAAATCTCTCTTCATGCATGGAGTACTAAACGTGGGTAAATGAAAAAACTAGTTACATGGTTTTGATGTACACGACGAGACGAATCTTTTAAGCCTAGTTAGGTCATGTCATGATAGGACAATGTTTACCACAAACAAACGAAAAGTGCTACAGTGCGCTACAGTGTCTGATGTGACTTTTTCACCTCTTTTTTCCCTCTCTTTTTTGGAACTGAACACAGCCATGCTCCCTCATTGTCCATCTATCCACGAGCACACAGCCACATACACAAAGGGAATTAAAGCTTGTAAGCATGGCACACCGAGAGGCAACTTTTGTCTCAGAGATTGCCTGTTGGTTGTCACACATGTCAGATGTGAGGGAAGGAGCGAGTTGGAGTGAGCTACAACTACTCATGGCTTTATATATATCTTGAGCGCCTTTCTCTCTGTTACTTTGGTGGTCTTCTCAATGATGCAGTTTCTTGCTTGCTGTTAGCACTCCCTCTTGCATGCTTTCCAACCTTTGCACACTCCGTGTGTCTGTGGCTTGCTCCCCATGATTGCCCCCATGAGAGGGCAATCCATGGGACAAGTGCTCTTAGGCAGGATCTATGTCGGCTAATGAGACAAAGCCCAACCACAAACCACACAAGATTGATGTGGCAACCCACTAGGGCTAGCTGCTTCCTTGCACCTTGCAAAGATTTATATGTTTGCTTCATGTCGATCGTCACAAGCATGCAAGTACATGGAAACAAAGACGAAAGATTGGACTGGATTTTGTGTGTACTATGTCTAGCAATATATATTTGGTGCATACCTACACAAGTAGGCCAAGTGTAACGACTTCTAGTTAACAATCTGATTGAGCGTTTAATTTAACTGGCCCTGCTTGGAACTTGATTGGAAAGCGAGAATGAAGTTCGCCCGTGGCCTGCAATGCGTGTTTGATGGTGTTTTATTTTTGTTTAATGCTGTGCGTGAACGATGATTTTGCTGTCTAGTGTATATAAGGTCCAGCTAGTTGATGTAAACAGGATACAGGCGTCAAATAGCTTTCAACAGTTAGTTTACCTGCTTGTCTTGTTTTCGCTATTTGATCATTTATGTCACTTTCACAAAAAATGATTTATCCCTCCAATTGATTATTTATATATGTGGGCCTGTTTGGAACTCAGGGTTGCCAAACAAGTTTCAGAGGGCGTATATATAATTTTGTGGCGAGTCATTTTACAGCTAGTTGCTGTCTTACATCATGTGGCTTCATGGCTTCCCAAGTTCCAATCCTTGCCAGGCCTCGCTCTCTAGTATGACGAGGGAGAATCTTGCAATTGGACCTGGCAACTACATGTACGATCAGTAGAATCCAATTTACGTCTCAATATGTACGTATGCTATTGCTATCCCATATACACGTACTGCATCCTTATCTTTTTTTTTCACAACCGTGCCTGAACATGTATTTCATTAAGAGGGAATATACTGCATCCTTATCAGAATTTGGACAGGCGAAAAAAGATGCAGAGAAAAGAGGCCGGATGATGGTGCCCCAACTTGTCTTCAGCCAAAAAGATGAACTCAACCTCACAGGGGAGCAAGCTGCTTCTGTCATCCTAACCAACACCGTACCCAGTAGTGTTTGCTGCGTCGTTGTCTGGGATGACACGAGGCCAAATGGCAGTGGCAGGTTTGCTATTATTTGTCACTTGAGCTGTTGAGGGCCTGAGGCCGTGTTGGAGCCGCTAGCTGTTGAGTGCACAAGAGCAAATAGAAAAAGATCGAGGATGCTCGGAGTCGTCAGAGATAATATTTTTCATCAGAAAATTAAACGGCCGTTTAGTCAAATACCGAAGAGAACCCAACCTACGTTGGATAGTGAGGTAGCTCCATTTCCTTGAAGGCACAGGAATAATACGGAGTAGTAGATAGATATACGAGTAAAATACGCCGTCGTAGTAAAAAAAAAGAGTGAATTTCAGTAGGTCCATGAACTTTTCTCGAAATCTCATATAGATCCGCAAATGGTCATCTAGGTCCGTAAATTTTTTTCCGAGATCTCATCTAGGTCCGCAAACTAAATAAGCGGTCATCTAATTCCATAAACTTTTAAAAGTGATCATCTAGTTCCATAAACTTTTAAAGAGCGATCGTCAAGGTCAGGCTCGTCGCCACCGCCTTGGACCTAGACAAAGCCTCTTTAAAAGTTCATGGACCTAGATGACTACTTATTTAGTTCGCGGACCTAGATGAGACCTCAGAAAAGTTGATGGACCTAGATAGCTGTTCTTTTAGTTTGCGAACCTAAATAAAATCTTGAAAAAAATTTATGGACCTACACTGAAATTCACTTGAAAAAATCGCCGGGCCAGGGTTTATTTGGGCGTCGATCGAGGCGCACGAGCACGAGGCTGGCTCGCCGGCAAAAGCACCGCGTCCACACCACACGGAGGGCCTCGTGAACGCCGTCGCGTTCCGATGCGTTCCGCGGTTGCGTAGCGCGCCCTGCACGACGACGACGCAGCACGCGCGCGTACAGGGATTTTGACTCGGACGGCCGCATGCTTCGATGCATTGCTAGTACAGTAACCACCAAACCTCGAGGCTACCTGTTCACTAATCACTGTATAAATAGGTACTTAAAATAAATTCTGTATGAACCTTGAACGCTCCATCTGAACCATATATTACTGAATGTTTTTCCCCCTTTCACCTCCGAAGTCTCAAATTATACGACTACGGTCTACGTGCCGACCTGCACTAGCGCTCTCGTGACATCGGATTTCTTGATGGCTTTCGTCGATTGATCGATTATTCTCGAACAAAATCAATTTTAATCGAGATATCGTGCATATTTTGCCCTTGCTTGGCTCGTTTGGTTGACTTCGCGGTGTGCTTTCTCGTCTCGCATACGCGCTGTCCTGTCCAACCCGCTCCCCGATTGCTACATGCCAAAATCATGTGACATGGGTCGTTATCTCCTCCGTATGTCCTGATAATGACCTTCTTAATGGTTCCCGTCCTTCCCTCGTAATCAATTTTCTGTCAAATCGTCTGCGTTAGGGCCGGGATACTACAGAAAATGAAGAAAAGATCAATAAGAATTTGTTCTACAAGCACTGGTTATTCAAAACTAAAATAAAGGAGATATGGTGTTTGGTATGTTTGGCTGCAAAATCTCCACATGTTTCACAGAAACCGAGATCGACCCCCTACGAATGACCATTAAATCTCGTTTAATCAGCGAGATACGCCAATGGAATTATGCCTAACCAAGGACGGAGCCTACGCGACGCAATAAGCATATACCGGCTCAATTTCCTGTTTTGAAAAAGGTAGTAGGCATACTGCTAGCTAATAGCCTCTTCGTTCCTTCTTTTCTCTTTTGCAAAGTGATCACTCCGAATCTCACCAAATTAAACCCCAGTCAAATCCAACATGCAAATGCCGAAGAAACAAATGCGTACTACTGCAGAACGGCATTGATTACTGGTCCCTATCCTGTACGTACGCGGACAGTTTGGTAGCGAGTCCTTGTACTGTACCTACGGCCGTGTTTAGATGACAAATTTGGGACCCCAAATTTGGAAGGTATATGTCCCTTCGTAATCATTGCGTCACTGTAGCATTTCGTTTGTATGTGCGAAAAATTGTCCAAAAAATGATTAATTAGGCTCAAAATGTTCGTCTCGCAGAGGACAACAGAACTGTGTAATTAGTTTTTGATTTTATCTACATTTAGTACTCCATGCATGTTATGATATTTTGATGTGATGGGGAATCTTCTTTTTGCATAGTAAATTTGGGAGTGAAATTTTGGAAGTAAACAAGGCATACGTGTCCACCTTTCAGTATGCAAATACAACAGCTTATGAATGATTGTATTGTATGTTCATGGACCATTTCGAGCTAATCGATCCGGACAATTGGCCGGTCTGCCGGAGGGACAAAACAAAACAGCTCGTTGTCGATCATACCCATTTTCCTTGTGTTTTAAATTAGAGGGCTAAGTCAAGCTAGTTAGTATTACATTAAAAGCTTTCTTGCAAAACAAATAAATTAAAGCTCTTGCCTGATTTAAACTAGTACTCCCTCCGTTCTGAAAAACCTTACGTTTAGGACAAGGTTTGGGTCAAATATTGGGAATATAAATCATCAATAACTTTTAAATTGTTGAGTTTACAAATGTAAAAATTATATGAATAGATTTATCTTGAAAAATACTTTCATAAAAGTATACATATATCACTATTTGATAAATATTTTTATAATAACAAGAGGTTAAAGTTGTGTTTTGGAGACCGTGTCGCTGTCCTAAACGTCAAATTTTTCAGAACGGAGGGAGTATCTGTTGACTTGTCCCTCCAACATGAACTTCGCAAGAGTTTCATAGGAAAAAATTTCGGCCATCCAAGTGATGATGTACCTCTTGTCGGCTAGCTTCCATTGTAGAGTGTCCCGGCTCAGCTCGCTAACAGTACGCATGCACAAGCAAAGTAAGGTTGCAAGTTTTGTTTTTCTCTGGGTCAGTAGGCCGACTTAAAATTCTTTGAATTGAACTAATCTGTATTTACAAAAGCAAAAAAGAATGAGATGAAATTATGCTACAACTGACCCACAAGGCCACAACTACCTGTAGCTTTCATCACTTGCACGCATACCAGAAACAACTGACCCACAGCAAGTTTTAATTTGTCCATCTTTCACTTCAATTTAAGCTTTTAAGTAACCGGAGAGAACTTTTAAGTTAAGCTATACTATATCTGCATCAAAATATTTATCACTATTAATTTTTAATCAAACAGTTGATCATTCATCTTATTTAAAAATTATGTAGCTATCACTTTTATTTGTGACAACTTATTTAAGCATGAAAGGTACTTTAAATATAATTTATCTTTTCGTATGTTTTCATATATTTATGATAAATTTTTTATTAAGGCAAACGGTCAACAATGACAAATATTTCAGTATACTTTATATCGAACCTCAGAAGCTTAAATTGAAATGAAAGATGGCCAATTATTTTAACCTGGAACGACATAGTTGTAATGCTAACCTAACCATATATATGAAACTGCAACCATTTTAATTTGAATTGAAGGTTGTAATTAAGAACTGCAGCTATACGGTGAAGTGGGACTAGAAAATGGTGCAGGTGTATGAGGCCTGCAAAGCGAAAAGGGAGGAAGTTGTTGACCTCCCAACCTTGGTTGTAGCCCCCAAAACTTAGCACATCTTTGGGGCTTGGGCCATTGCGATGCCATGATCTGCTAGATCTTTGCGCTAGCTTATACTAATCCTCTGGAGAGGAGATGATTAAGGAAAGCAAAGAGAAGCACTAGGCGTAGATTAATCGGTGTTACGTACACTAATTAGTATGCGCAGATTCTCATCATAGTTTAATCAAACCAAGGCGGCCGTAGATCATTTCTCGCTCTCAAGTGGTGGTGCGCTACGCAACAAGTGCTATATATGCATATATACTATATCTCTTTGGGTCATGTGTGAGGGGAGGGCTATTATTACCTTTGATCGCTCCATGTTGGTGGCATTATGGACCCTGGCGCGCATGAGCTATTGAGTCCTACTTGTAAGTCAAAAAAGGTTCCAAATTTTCAACTCCTCTTTGTAGGGCTGCTGCTGCTTTGCACTTCAAAATTACTTCTACTATAGTACTATACGATGCTAGGCTACGAGCTACTATTTGACTGTTGTCGCTGACCCTGACCCGAAACCTTAGCTCATATTTAGACCCGCTTACAATTACAACCTAATGTGCCAAATTACATGGAAAAGAAATTATGTTGATAAGGAAATGTTAGGTGATATAATAAATCCAAAGGAAATACGTACATACCGCAAAAGGCCAAATGCCCAAATGGTACAATATCTGCTTTTCCAATAATAATGCTGTATATGCAAATAGAAATTGTTGAGTCGTGTAAGCAATTAATAAGCATACTCTGCGGCCATAGAAATCAACAAATAAAGACATATATATATTGTCCGTGTGCTTTTTTTTGAAAAAAAAAGCATTGTCCGGCCGTGTGCTGATTGATAAGAATTGAGCCATGCGTGCAGCCGTGCAGGAGTGGGCATGAACCTGCGTCGGTCCAGAAGCAGAAGCCGGGTACTCTCTCTACGCCACTCTGCAGGCTGCAAGTCGTTTCTTATACGCTTCAACAAAGGCGTCCGCGCGTGCCTGCAACCTACCTGACTAACAAAGCTGCAAGTGGTGTGGTGTCTCCTGCACGTATATGAATGCATCCCATTGATGATTCCGCTGCTACGAACAAGCGTGTACATGTACGTATACCTGTCTCTGTATGTATCGTGACATTGGCAGTTGGGCCCGTTGTACACATGCATGCATCCTATATTTTCCCGGATTCGGACGTGTAATGTACGGTGAGCTGAGGATTTGACCCCAAGCCATATCCATGTCGATTTGGCATTGCAAGATCATCCCTCCGGCACAGCAGTATCCCTATCCTCGGCCGGCCTGCACAGCGGTCGCGCACGACACAAAATATACAACACGCAGTCAGCCGGAGTGGGGAACTTGGGTGCCCATTCCGTGGGGCCCGGATGTAAGGATCCGAGACTGACAGCGGGCCCGCTGGTAAGTCACGTCACGGCTGTCACTCCATAGGTCATGTGCTACAGCCATCAATGCCATGCATGGCTCATCAATACGATGGCTCGCGGCGAGCCCGAGCCGGCCACCAAATTAGACTAGATAATTTTTTTTTGCTTTTGTTTTTCTAAATATATTTGCTTTTGTTTCAGTTTCAGAACAAATAAAGTTCAAAAGAAGACAATGGCACTCTATTGTTTTCTCGGTTGTTTGACACATGAATTTTCTTTTCAAGACCACACAGACGTTCACGACAAACGTACACTCATCGCTATAAATACGCATACAAATTCTACTCCTATAAACACTTTGGAAAGATCGGACACGTCGCTTATCACTGAAAAAAGCGCTGGTTAAATTTTAAAATAAATCTAAAAAATACAACATCAATCCTTCCTGTTCGGCTGGATGGTTTCCAGCCAGCCAACAATGTTTTTCTCTTAGCAGAAACCAGCACCAGCTACCAACCAGTCAGCAGTGTTTTTCTCTCAGAAAAATAAGCACCAGCCATAAGCCACTAGCCAAACGAACGGGGAGGATTCAAATTCTGATGGACATGTCTCTGGACACATAATTTTAAGCCGGCTATCTTAGACCTCTTTTACTTGGTGTTGTACCTCGTGTTGTGGCCTTTTTTACGTGAGATCCTACTCCATGTCGGCATCCTACACCATCTAGAGGTAGGATCTAAAAATGCCACATTTATGTTTGCTAGCGTGAAGCTCCCCGCCCCCATCAGTCGCTTGTTATTACCACTGCTTTAATTTGATCTAAAAAGACAGATCGAACTTATCTTTCATTTGTCAAATCTCTAACTATCAATCAATGGAATTGATTCTGTTGAAGAAAATCGACAAACTGAAACCCAAATGGAATCAGAAGAATTGAAGAAACAAATCAAATGTCATTCCATTAATTGACAACAAAATATAGGAATATGCATTAGATAGTCATCTGCACTCTAAAATCAGTCTACTTAGAGACTTGGCCAAGTTAGAGAAAATGGAGGGGAGTTCAAACTACATTAAAAGAATGGGAGCCACATTTTTTTTAGGTTTCTCAATTTATTTCCAAAGTGCAAGGAACAAAAAGAGAGCAAAAATGATTTTAGAGGGAGAGAAGGACGATGAAAGCCGGCAGAAAAAGTTGGGGGAAAGGCGCCGAGGAACGAAGCAGATAAGCGTCATCGTTTTCTTTGTGCAGATATAAATGTGCAGGCACGACACTGAAGTACGTCGCCCACACAGAGAATACGGCAATGGCCAGCCCTCCTGCCGACCGTTTCCACCTGACATTCAACGCTGACACATCGCTTATCTAACATGCTAATAACACCACCTCACCACTGCACCATTCTCATAATATGGCTTTAGCATAATACATTATTATCATACATATCCAATCCAATGGATAATCTATAACACATATTCAGAGGCTGAAAAAAGTGACAGGACAACAGCAACAATCGATTTTTTCTGCAAAAATTAATATGATCCTGCTTTGGAAGTTTGCTACTCGTGATATTTTTGCACTACTAGCAGGAACGCACTTGCGTGCCACACGTTTATTGATCACACATATGTATTAAAACAATATTACTTGAGTGGACCATGGTAAACAGACCAGTCGTGCGAAGCGTTTTTAAAAATACTTTATATTCGCTCTCTTATGTATAGAGAGCTTTAGATATATTCTCAAATGTAGATGCACATCATCTTTGAGATAGTTGTTATTTATTTATATGGAAAAGACTCTCCAATATATTGTTTATTAGCAATACGGGATAATTGTGTATAGACGTGGTTACAAATGTGGGTATATCATGAGCAGGTGGGTCCGCGTGGGTATGGGTAGAGTCTTAGGTGAAAAAAGTTTCACATTTTGCACTGTTTTTCCACATTTTTCCACGTCTTCCCATGTCCTGCAACTCGACAGGTGGGTCCTCTGTTAGGGGTGGGTGTGGATATATTGAGTGAGAAGTGTTTTCAATTCTTTAGGATGCTTTTAGTATATAGAAGATAGAAGATTGCCTTTGCAGCAGTTTCTTTTTTTCTCGAGCGTTGAACAATTCTCTCTTGAAAGTTTTCCGAACAATTTCCTCGTGAAAAATTTCTCAAAGTTTTCGCACACGGAAGAGTTACTGTGGCCGCAGCGGATTCGGATCCTAGTCGCAGACCCGGATCCAAAACCCGGAACCCACCAAGAGCGAGCTCCTCATCACCCACCCGGCTCACATTTAACACCACCACCTCAAAAACGGCAAGCGCATGACCACCGTCTCCTCCTCCACCACCACCACCGCCGCCGCCTCCCTCTCCCTCTCAACGACTCACACCACCACCGCCACCGCGGCTGCTTGAAACCACCAGTCCACCACCACCACTGGTTGCCGAGGGGGGCGCGATGGGCAACTGCCAGGCGGCGGAGGCGGCGGCGGTCGTCATCCAGCACCCCGGCGGGAAGGTGGAGCGCCTCTACTGGTCCACCACCGCCGCCGAGGTCATGCGGAACAACCCGGGCCACTACGTCGCCCTCGTCATCCTCCGTGTCGCAGCTGACAAGGCCGCCGGGGACGCCGCCGCCGCGGCGCCGACCGCCGCCGGTGCCGGTGCCGGAGGCGGCGGCGGGGGAGGAGGGGCCAAGATCACCAGGGTCAAGCTTCTCAAGCCCAAGGACACGCTGCTGCTCGGCCAGGTCTACCGCCTCATCACCGCGCAAGGTTAGCACTCGCCGGTCTTGAATTGATTGAGCTCGGATTTCTTGCCATCCGTCCGCCGCGGCAACCTCGAGTTCTCAACCCGGCCGTGCTGCGCGCATGCAGAGGTGACCAAGGCGCTGCGGGCGAGGAAGGAGGAGAAGATGCAGCGGTGCGAGGCCATCAGGCAGCAGCACGAGCAGCTCCGGCGCGGCGACGGCGCCGACCAGGTCGGCCAGCTAGCGATTCTTTCCCTGACACGATTTCTTTTCCCCCTGCCGCGAGAGGCAGCTGCTGATTCTCTCTACCTCCACGCTGTGGTTTCAGGACGGGAAGCAGGAGAAGGACCGGCTCCGGGGAAGAGGCCGGCACTGGCGGCCGGCGCTGCAGAGCATCTCCGAGGCGGCGAGCCAGAGCGGCGGCGGCAGCAGCAGCGTCTCTGAAGCCGCCGTCGCCGCCGCCAGCTAATGCTACTGACCGGACTGTGCCATCCGGGTTTCTTCTTCTTCTTCTTTCTTCTGATTTAAGATTGCTTGTTAGTATAAAGTGCTTGAGCTTAGCCAGCAACAAAAAAAAAAGTTGTAAATCAGAGTGTCAGAGCAGGATCAATAGGAGCCTTGTTTCATCTCTCATGTAATTTCGCATGGTGGAACTGAAACTCAGTGTTCAAATCAGTCGAGTGATTTGCCAATTGCAACTCTGCAGAGCATGAGTACTGAGCAGAAAGGGGGACACAGAATTCTCTTCTTACTATTATCTCCCTATCATAGTAATCTTCGGTTCGCTATAAATCTGATTATCAGATAGGTAAGCAAAACAAGATAAAACTTCAATTTCATTCAAACTAGAGATAGATATCTTTAGAAGTGGCTCGGAGAGAGATAAATAGCAAAACTGCATCAGAGGCCATCATGTATATTTTCCAATCTTCAGTTTTGGTCGAATCCAAGTTATCAGCTAGTAATAATACCATTCTTCATCATAATCCGCGATGTTCGAGTCGCCTTCATCATAACTGCATCAGAATCCAGAGGCTTTATCCGTGACTGTTCTCTCATTAGCTAGCTGAAATAATACCAGTCTGATTATCTGATAGAGAAGCAAAACAAGAGTTTCAACTTCAAACCAGAGGAAAGTATATCTAGAAGTCGCTCTGAGAAATAAATATCAAAACTGCAGTGGAGACCATCATATACATAATTTCCCCCCATCTTCAGTTTCGCTCGAATCCAAGTCATAAACCAGTGCTAGTACCATTCTTCATCTAGAATTCGCGATGCTCGAGGCAGGCGCCTTCGTTTTGAATTCCAGGATCCAGAGGCTTATCAGCGAGCGACTGACTGTCAGGTGCTAAGCACATGCGATTCAGCGTAGAATACTCGGCGGACGAGGACAACACACCACTGCTGGAGTGCTGGTGATGAAAATGTTTAGGGGCCCTAAGCTCCATCAGACCACTTGGACTTGGGGCAGCTGCCAGCCCGGACGGACACCGTCCACGGCTGCCAGTGGAGCTCCAGCGAGCCGGCCGGCTGCCGAGCCGAGACCGCCCGGCCCGGCGCACGTGTGGCGTGCTGCTGCTCCGGCCGCCCACCGCTGCGGTCTCGGGATTCAGTCTCTCTGTCCTGCAGCCTGCACGAGGCTCAGCTCAGCTCAGCCTGCATTGGGAAGAACCTGAACAGAAACTGAAACTCTTTTGTTTTTGAGTGAAAAAACTGAAGCTGAGATGAGGTAATATAGTATTAGTGGCTGTACAGAGATTCGGATCCAACAGGCCACGGCCAGGGCCAGGGCCAGTGCAGCAGGCCAGCGATCATGTTCAGTTGGCTCAGTTCTGTTCAGTTGGGCAAGTGAGTTCTGAGGAATGGTGTTGGACAGGGATCAGATGTTTTCCATGATCATGTCGACATTTTATCGCCTATTCGTGGTGACACGAGGTTTGTGAGATGGAATTACCGGGTATAATCCAGCTGGTGATTTACGTGATAGCCCCTCTGATGGCTCAGATCAGATCTTACAGTGCATTGGGTGGGGGATTATTTGATAATTTGGTCTGGGATCCATCCATCCATCCCGGCTCAATGATTCTGGAAGGGGCAAAAGCCTGATTAGCAGCGTGCGTGCGTGCTGCATAAAGGCGAAGTGGTGTATCATTGTTCGCAGAAAGTCTGGAGCTTTTTGTTTAACAACGGATCAAACTGGTGGTATGGCAGGGATTGGCAATCTCTCTAAAACGAATCCTGAGCCAAGCTCGCGCCAGCCAATAGGGCCACGTCGCCTGCTATTCACGGCCGTTCGATTGGGCGCGTTGACGGCTGAGATCGCGTGAGCTCCCGTCAATTTACAAAAAGGCCCTCGAAGTTTACTGAAATAAACCCGCAGTCCTCCTCCTCCTCCTCCTCTCTCTGTTCGCACGCGCCGCCCCATCCCCTCCTCCCCCACGCGCCACCTCCTCCGCCGGCCCTCTCCCCCTCCCTCTCAACGCTCTCTCCTCCACCTCCGCCCCTTCCCCCGCCTCTCCACGGCTCCCTCCCCGGCCCCCTCCACCGCGCCCGCTCCGCC
>OAMR01000186.1:141039-172541 GCA_900205405.1 Echinochloa crus-galli | reverse complement strand
TACGTGCTTTGTTTGTGCATGTAGGTACGGTTAATCTCTCTCTCTCTTCTCTTCTCTTGGAGGCAGGAGGGCAATGTGGGTGGCTGTCCTGCCCGCCTGGGGGCATAAATAATTGGTAGTAGCGTTTTAAAATGAATGTCAGGAGAGAGAAGAGAAGAGAAGATGAGAGAGATTAACCGTACCTACATGCACAAACAAAGCACGTATGTACATGTCTACGATCCAGGGGCCCCGGAAATAATTCAGTGGACATAGTAGCGTGTGAGGCAAATTAAGAGAGTTGCTTACTTTGACAGTTTGACCGGTGAATGTCATAGATCAAGCACTAGTGTAGCATGATTGAACTATCTGCTTCCGTACAGATTTGGAAACCACGCAACAGTGTTCTGTTGCAGAGAGCTACTTCTATATATGTGGCGGTACTTTCGCAAAAAAAAAAGTTGCAATTACTGCCTCCGTCGGCTCTCTCTCTCTCTCTCTCTCTCTCTCTCCCCTATCCTCTGCATCGTCTCTCATCGCCAAGCGGTGCCGAACAGCGACGCGTCCGACGACGAGGGAGCGGACGGCCGTGCGCGGGAAGGGCGTCCTCGGACACCTTGGCCATGGCGACGTCACTCCGGATGTGCTCCTGGAGCTTGGCGGCGCCGTAGGTCCGCTGTGCATGAGCTTGAGCCCGGAAGGCGGCCGAGAGCTTGAGCCCCCGGAAGCGGCGGACGACGCCGACCTGCATGTCCTTGAGGTCGGTGACGGCGCCGGAATCGCTGGTGTCAGCCGGTGCGCGTCGCGCACCCACAGGCAGAGGCAGGTACAGTCGAGGCAGGTCATAAGCCATTTGTGTGGGCTCATGTTGATGGAGTCCACGCGCTCGACGCCGTCGAGGTGGTGCCGGAACTCCGGGCAGATGCAGGCGCTGCCGGCGTAGGCGGCGTCTACGTGCACCCAGGCGTTGAACGCGGCGGCGGCGTCGACGGGGTCGACGGCATTGGAGGAGGTAGTGCCGACGGTGGCGCATATGTAGGTGGGCACGAGGCCGGCAGCGGCGTCGGTGCGCATGGCCTCGAGGAGGTTCGCCGGGTTGAGGCCGTAGTCTGTGTCGGCGCCGGAGGGGACGGACTTGATGTTGGCCGGGTCGAAGCCGGCGAGGCGGCAGGCCTTGAAGAAGGTGGAGTGGGTCTGGTCGGCGGCGTAGACAGTGAGGCTGGTGATCCCGGCGACGCCGCTGGACCCGATCCTGCGCAGCGCGGCGTCGTGCGTCAAGACGAGCGTGACGAGCATGGCTTCGCTGGTGGTGCCGCGGGCGCCACCACCGCCGGTGCCTGTGCCGACGGTGGTGCGGGTCATGAAGCTGAGCGGGAGGCGGAGGAGCTGGGCGAGCCAGTCGAGCGCGAAGACCTCCATCTCGGTGGCGGCCGGGTTGGCCTCCGCGCGGGGCGCCAATGGCTCCCTCAGGCAAGGCGCGGCAACAGCCGCGCCGCAGTTTCTAGTGCAAAAGAATGCTACACGCTCTTGGCCTAAAAAGACCCTAGCAAATCTGGAGAGGAGTAACAGAATATCCAAACATAGAGCATCAGATAGAACGTTGACAAGGTTATGGTATCTGAAACTAGAAGCAGGAACTGCTGAAAAGATCCACACCACACATACAAACAAAAGCCCCCTCACACCATCCCATCTTACTCCTGCACAGGAAAGGTAACTAGATGCTCATTGCTATCAGCACAGATTAGCAAATGGTAAATTATAAAAGAAGCTTGGAACATGGGAAGGATGAAGTCTTCATTTTAACGATCATCAGTTGACTCCTCGCTAGTACCTATCAAGAAACAAGAAAGTCCAGTTAGTATAAGAACATGATAGGATCAAATCAGGAAAAAGGAGAATTGAAATTCTAGATCACCGGTCATACCAGATGGTGCCAGCCAATCCTGAGTACAAACAAGCTCTTCAACCCACTGTTTACTACCGGACTCTGATATTGCCAGTGTTGCAGTCCTTGTTGCAACCTTCCAGTCACTAATGCATGGTAGTGCCAACACATCA
The DNA here is from genome assembly GCA_900205405.1 of Echinochloa crus-galli. Classification (NCBI taxonomy): domain Eukaryota; kingdom Viridiplantae; phylum Streptophyta; class Magnoliopsida; order Poales; family Poaceae; genus Echinochloa; species Echinochloa crus-galli. The sequence goes on along the minus strand of OAMR01000186.1, from coordinate 170,501 downwards.
CGTGCCATCCGAGCTATTGTAGGATAGTTCAGGCTATGTTCCTTCCACCATTGGAGAGCACTGGGTTTACCTGCTGTTCTTTTTAAACCAACAGGCTCACTTGTAGTGAGATGTGGCCCTTGTATGTACTGATCAAGTTCAGCCATTGGTCTGTCACTGTACTGATATCCGTACTGATATCAATGATAACAATAATACTCTACTAGTGTATCTACATCTACAACAGTCCCCTTGCTAGTTTTAGACCCGGAAGAGTTGTTAGGGTCTACCACCTGATCTGAATACTCATTGAAGAGGCTGGCCAATGTATCATGCACACCGTGAATATAATCTCGTATACTTTCATCCAAATCAGAGAACTGAATGCAGGACTTGATGCGCTCCAGGCGGCATTCAGGATCCATGACCATAGGCATACAAAAATGGAAGAAACAGACTTTCCAGCACTCCTTGAACTTCTTTTTCATCTTCTCCTGTATTTTGGAAAATGTGTCAGCATCCTTGCATCCAGAATATTCAAAACGCACATCCTTCTTCACATCCCACGCCATGTCAAAGAAATCAGCTGGAGTAGGATATCTTAGAGCGAAGTCGTGTTTATGGAGATCATCCAATATCGAACAAATCTTCCTTGCCGTCGACCAGCCTTCTGATGATGGTGTATATCTGCAGTTGGGATACTGTACTGCTGAAGGTGCCACACTCTTTGTATGTTTGGAACATTTTGACAACTTCTCCATGGTTTTACCAAGTTCATCAAGTCCCACCTGAATAACCTGATCAAGCAAATGAGTTGCATAACGAACCACAAACAAGCTCCGGTTTGCAGCAACTGGATTCCGTTCCAGAAGTTTGGCCTTGACATTTGAAGCCACTGAATCATCAATGAATGCATCATCCAGTAAAATGCAGAAAATCTTGCCATCAAGCCCCCATTGTTCAACAGCTCCCAATATGATATCACTCAATTCATTTGCATCACAAGACGAATCCACAGCACGAAATACGATGATCTTTTGCTTCTTCTCCCATTCATCATCGATGTAATGAATTCTCAAGCATAAGAATGGCGAGACTGGATCATAGTGCCACATATAAACACTCAAGCAAACACGACTGTGCAAGGCTATCAACTCCTCCTTCAGCTTGGATTTTTCTTTCTGGAACAAGTTCGAAGTGTTCACTATCACATCGTCGTGGGATGGCATCTTGATAGTAGGATTCAACCAAGCAACTAGCTTCCTGAATCCATCTTGCTCCACCATCCTTGGTAGGTGACCATGCATGGCCAACATCTCGATAAGATCTTCATGAGAAGCATCCTGATCAACCTCCTGATGCTTCTGACTCGTGTCAGCAGGGATGCTCATCTGGTCAAGCAACATGATTTCCTCATTTGATAGATTCCTCCTATCATTGTCAGTGGAAATATCAGGCAAAACATGATTCTTATGCTCAGGTGCTGCAGGTTCCTTATGAGACCCATTCTGATCAATGTCCTGATTCTTCCTATTTGTGTCCATTGGAATGTCAGGCCAAGCAAGCTCCTGTTCAGGGACTGTACCTTCTGTGCCTGTGCATTTCGTTTGGCTGGATGGCAAGAATGGGAGCTTCTTCTGTTTTGGATCAGAGCTTTTTTTGAACTGGTTTTGGATCAGAGCTAGCGGCAGGTTTCCCCCTCTGTGTACATGACAACGATGTGTTGTCCTGCATCTTTGGCCTCTTCTGAATTGAAGGGATGCAACTGGTCAGGTGTCGTATCAGGCTGCTAGTGCCATTGGTTCCACCGAAAACCTGATGGCAGTGAATGCATTCAGCCCGCGTGACCTTCCCATTGACATAGGTGGGTATGAAGTCATCCCACACCTTGGACCGGAGCCTTTTGTTCAGCATTGTACCAGAGAACAGCGGGCTGGGGATGCTGCCAGTGCACTCCTCTTGTTGAACTAGGTCATTGGCATTATCACCCAGATCTTCCATGCCTAGGCACAAAAAGGGGACAGTTTTAGAACATGGAGCAATCTCATCAAAGCCTGATCACTGCCTGAAAATTGTGATTATCTTATAGACTTATACAATGGAACAAAAATTATTCAATAAGCTTTATGTTAACAAATTTCTGTACATGGAATGACTAAACACACTTAATAAATGCAGAGAATAAAATTGTGGTTTCACATCTCAACAAAGCTGAGTTTACAAGACAGCATTGAAGTTGAAGCAATAGCATGTGAGCTGCAAATATTTTATTGACAAGACAGTAAAAAGATCACCCAGAAAACCCAGAAAAGTCAACTAATAGCACGAAAAGAATAATCACCGATGGAAACCATGAGACTACGCAGGTGCCGATTGCATACAGAAACTATACCATTAACCATCTCGCCCTCCTCCCTGCCGTTGCGTGGCAGTTGGAGTCGGGACTACAGCACTCTTGATCTGTACCTAGCACGACCTACACACCAAGGAAACCAAATCATCTATCCTGATTTCACAATCGACTAAGAGAAACAAACAAATGACCCGACGAATGAAGCAGCCAGAGGCATCTACGGCGAAAAACAAGTATATGTGCGTTTTCTACAAAAAAAAAAGATAGAAGAAGCCCATACCGATCTTTGCAGTCTCACGGCACAGGAGACGGATTAGCAGAGGCCGAAAGGCAGAGCTGGATTCTCGGAATCAGGGAAGAAAGAGGGGGGAACGCAGCACTCTTCCTCTCGGCGTCGGCGGCGGAAGAGACGAGGCGGCAATGGAGGGAAGTGGGGGAACGCGGGGCAGCCTTTCCCGCCGCTTTTCTCCCGCGAAACTGACCTCTCTGCTCCTCCGCGCGGTCGAGCAGAGGTTCCTGGGCCGTTTTGTATTTTCTATTGGGCTTCGTCAACAGCTCGTTCGGCCCTCTTTCCTTGCTCTCGTAACACGACCCATTATTGCGCTTGTACGATGGCATCTTTTACCGAGTTCTTGGTAATGTACCGTAAGCGTAGAAACACCTTGTGCTAAAAAAAAGCAGTAGAAACACTTGCTATCCATTTATTTTCTCAGAAAATTGGAGATTATAGTGACACAGGTCCAATGTTTCACATTAACTTACCCAAGAAGAAAAAATAAATTAATACTATCTACGGACAGGTCGAATTGGAGTTAAAGCGACCGTGGGAGTAAAAAAACTACTGCTCCATTGCCAGTTGTAAATGCAAAAGAAAAACAAACATGTCCCCTTGAACTTGAATCATGTGAACAATATGATTGACAATGCAACAGCTGAATAAAGATTCTGGAGGTGTCGTGTCGACATGCTAGATTAGCAGCATGAGTGCCTGCATGCTGCGAAGCCGAGATGGTATATGAAGTTCAGAAAAAACCTGAACTCTTACCAAGAATCAGCAAAGAACAAGTACTGAAGCGGATAAAAGGGAATATTTGAACATAGAGAAACATATTAATCAATTCGAGGATCAATAGAAAACATTCTGTAAGGTTGAGGGTATCTGAAATTCTTTTTAAGAGAAGTGCCAGAAATTAGAAGCAGGAACTACTGACAAGGTCCACACTACTCATACATACAGAAACCTCAGTACAGCTCCATCAGTACTAAATCTATATCATCCAAAAATTGCTTCAAATTTCATGCTAAGTATCACACAATTTGTCATCCTTGAATCCTGCACCGTAAAGGGAACTAAATGAGCCATGGGAAGCATCACAGACAATACTAGATGGTATATAAGGAAATCAGCTTACATGGAATAGAAAGGATGAAAGTATTCTTTCTAAAGATTGTCCTTTGACTCCACAGCTGTGGTGCCTATAAAGACATGTGAATTTTGGTCAGTATAAGTATTGGATTAGATGAAACAAAGAGACATGCAAAGAACATCTCATACCAGCTGGTTTCAGCCAATCCTGAACACAAACAAGCTGTTCAACCCAGTATGTGTCACCTGACTCAGCTATTGATATTCTTGCAGTCCTTGTAGCTTCCTTGCAGTCAGTACTGCACGGTAGTGCCAATATATCGCGTGCCATTCGAGCGATTGTAGGGTAGGTCAGGTGATGTTCTTTCCACCACTGGAGAACACTGGACTCACCTGTTGTCAGACATGGCTCTTGCAAGTACTGATCGAATTCAGACAGCGGTCGCACACCGTATGGATATTTAGAATGAAAATAATAATCCAGCAGCATATCTCGATCCACAATAGTTTCCTTGCTAGTTTTGTCACCAGAAATGCTGTTAGGGTCTTCCTTCAGATTTGAATACTCATCGAAGAGGCTGGCCAATGTATCATGCACATGTTGAAGATAATCTATGTCATCATCGAAAGTGTTAACATCAAGCTGGGACATTATGTGTTTCAGACTGTAATTAGGATCCATGACCATAGGCATAAAAAAATTCAAGAAACACCCGTTCCAGCATTCCATGAACTTCCTTTGCATCTTCTCCCGCACTTTGGTACATGCTTCCTCCTTGTATAGGTAATAAGGTTGCTTGTACCTATCAGCTTTGAGGTGCACCTCTTTCTTCACAACCCACAACTTGTCAAAAAAATTGGTTGGACTAGGAAAATTGTGCATGAAGTCTAAGTGTTTATGAAAATCTTGCAACATCTCACAAATTTTCTTGGCATGTTTCCAATCTTCTTGTGATGGTGCATAGCTGCAGTTAGAATACTGTACTACTGAAGGAATGGAGTCCATTGTATCCTTGGAAAACTTTGCCGACTTCTCCATGTACTTGTCAAGCTCATCCAAACCCACCTGAATAACCTGATCAAGTAAATGAGTTGCATGACGTACCACAAACAAGCTACGGTTCGCAGCAAGTTTTTTCCATTTCTGGAGACTCGTTTTAACATTTGAAGCCACTGTATCATCAATGAATGCATCATCAAGTATAATGCTGAAAACCTTGCCTTCAAGATGCCATTCTACAATAGCCCCGAATATGATATTACTCAATTCTTTTGCATTGCAAGAGGGATCCACAGCACGAAACCTAATGATCTTCTGTTGCTTCTCCCATTCATCGTTGATGTAGTGAACACTCAAGCACAAGAATGCCGAGCGTGGGTTGTAGTGCCAGATGTAAGCACTCAAGCAAACACGGCTGTGCAGTGCTACTAACTTCACCTTGAGCTTGGACTCTTCTTCATGAAACAACTTCCAAGAGCCCCTATTCAGATCTAAGAAGGATGGCATCTTGACCATAGGATTCAAGTAAGCAACAAGTTCTTTGAATCTATCTAGTTCCATCATGCTTGGGTTGTTTCCGTGCATAGATAATACCCTGGCAATTTCTTCATGAGAACAATTCTGTTTGACCTCCTGATCCCCATTCTTCCAATTAGTGCCAGCAGGAATGACCTGCTCAGATGACGCAATTTCCCCATGAGCTTGATTCTCCATATTCTTGTCAGCTGAAATACTAAGTGAAGCAAGATTCTTCTTCTCTGGCACCATAGATTCGTCATGAGACACATTCTGATCAACCTCCTGGTTCTTCGTATCCGAGTCATCGGTGCGAGCGCCAGGCAAGGCAAGCCTCTGCCCGGGGGAGGCATCTGTTATGCACAAGCATTTCTTTTGGCTGGATGGAAAGAAAGGTAGCTTCATTTGCTTTGGGTCTGGCAAGGATGTGTGTTCATGCTGCCTTGGCCTCTTCTGAGTCCTGTTGCTGCAATTTGCCTGGTGCTGTAGAAGGCTGCCAGTTCCGTTGGTGCCTACACACTTTAAAACCTGGTGGCAGTGCTTGCACTCAGCCCGTGCCACCTTCCCGTCAACAAAGGAAGGAATGAAGGTATCCCACACCTTTGACCGAAGCCTTTTATTTGACTTTGCGTCGAAGTAGAGTGGGCTGGGGTTGCTGTCAGTGCTCTCCTCTTGTTCATCTATGCCTTTGTTGGCATTCCCACCCACATCTTCCATCCCTAGGCATCAGGGGAGGCAGACACTAAGAATATGAAATAAGTTTAGCAATTTTATGAGGCTATTTCAACATGCCTTGATGCAACGAAACAAATTTTGGTTCGACAAAACAGACCTTTTCATCTAAAATAGAAAAGGTTAACTGGGGAGGTTACGTGGACACATTTTCATTTGGAGAGGTTAACTGAAAATGGCACAGAAGTTGGATATGAAGCCACTTATGCATAGCTGTGTCGCTATTTGAATCCTAATACAATTGAACAAAATTATATTTGGGAGGGAGTTTAAGATAACTGTTCTTTGTTGGTGAATAATTGAAAACACCTAATAAATGGAAGATTAAATGGGTTTCTTTGAAATCTGAACAATCAACTAAGCAAACTAGACGAATGTCATTTTAGGGGATAAACAAAACGCGATGTGGGTTCTTATTGAGCGAGATCCGCACCATTCACCATGCTGGGACCATCACCCTCTTCCTCCATGGCTACACACCACGAGAACTAAATTATCCATCCCCCGATTCATACACTCGCTTTTCAAAATGGATGATCGATCTAATCAGGCGACAAAGAGATCTACAGAAAACAAAAGCTCAAAAATATATAAAAAAAGAAAACTAGTAGCAGCGATTCTACCCAGAACCATGAAGATAGAAAGAGCATACCGATCCTCAGTCTTCACAACACCACGGCGGGACCGCAGGAGAGAAAACAGTCGGGCGAGGCGGATCAGTAGACCTGCATTTCGCTGGGGGTGGCGGGGGAGAGAGGAATTAGGAGAGAATGAGAGATGATACTACGACAGGGAGGAGAGGCCTTAGGTCGCGGAAGAGAAGAGCCTGGCTTGTGGGCTTGTGGCTTCATTCGATGGAGGAAATGGCGGCACCGGGGCTAAGCTTTCCCGCCACCGCCCGCCCGCGGCACAGCGCTTCGTGGGCCGTTTCGTGTTGTGTATTGGGCTTCAGCAACAAGGTAGTTCGGGCCTTACGTGCGCTTGACTGGACGAACTAAACAGGCTAAAAATGATCCATGGCCAAGTAGAGGAAGGTTTGGCCCAGCTAAGAATATTTTGACATAAGTTTCTTTTCCTTTTCCCTTCTTTTTCCTGTTTTATTTTTTTCAATTTTTCCCTTTGCTTTTAAGCCTCAATTAATTTGAATAATGTGCATATACATTTTTTATTTTATTTTTTTTATGTTTAAAACGCTATTTGTTTATTTCTAGATTGTTCTAACAATATATTTTAATTATTCTCGTTCTTCCGAGACTGTGTTGCAGTTGTGTCCCATAGTGTCTCTCACTAATTCAAATAGTACTCCAGTTACAATAGTACATCTCAGTTTTTTTCTCACTAATTCAAGTAGTACATCTCTGCCCTAAAAAAAGTAGTACATCTTGATTGTTGCAATAGTGCATCTCAGTTTTCTTCTGGTAGTGTAATTAAATCTTTTCATATAAGGCATCTAAACGGTTATGATAGTGTATCTCTGTTGTTCCTATAATGTATTCCAATTGTTCTAATGGTATATCTCAAGTTTTCCGTTATTATATCCCAGTTCTTCTTAGGTGGGGTTCCATAGGGGAGTTTCGTGGACATTAAATTCTTTGCCACATCAGTAAATTCTAAGGAGAGAGACTCGAGAGTTTCATGGGATGAGTAAGAGGTTTCATGAAACTCATCTGGTGGGCATGAAATTCCAGGTATAGTAAATCTTAACTGTGGGACTCACGCACTCATGTGATTATCAGCCGCTAGCCAGCAATGTTTTTCTCTCAGCAAAAACCAACACCAGCCACCAACCAGGCAGCAGTGTTTTTCTCTCAGCAAAAACTAACACCAGCCACCAGCGAACAGGGGTACATTAGTCACTGGTCGAACAATTTTCTTAGAAAAATGGATAGCGGCAGCAGGACTAAAAAGTTGATCTAGGGAAACCCAGGTCCAATGAGAACACTATACCTGAAGGGTGCGATAGGGTATGACTATCCCCTCGGGTTCAAATTATCCATCCTTCCAAAGTAGATTGAATGCGTGTGTGGCTCTGCATTCGTGTGTGTGATCCATATAGCCGAAAGAAAGGAATATTACATAAACTGCGTTTAGTTGAAGTAAAAGCTAAACAGATATTCTGTGTCCTCTTGAATCTGAAAAATATACTCGTTGAGCCAACTTTTGTAACTGGAATTTGACAGACTAATCATGATTCTGGACAGTGGCAAGAAAAGCCAGATTAGCACCGTGCGTACTGCAAAGGGGAGGTGACCCGTGGCATATTATTGTCCAGAGAAAACCTGAAATTTTAAGGCCAACAATTCAAACCAGTGCAGGAATCAGCAGAGTACGGAAGAACAATAGAGAATACAAGTGAATACATGAACACAGAGAAACAATAATCGATTCGAGGATCATCAGTAACCATGCTGTTAAGTTAAGAGTATCTGAAACTTCTTTTTTTTTCAGGGAAGTGCCTGAAATTATCCCAGAATTGATTACAATTCAAGCAAAAGTGTTGCACAATTTTACCATCCTCGATTCCTGCTTCCCAAGCATCTAAATAAAGTCATTGCCAGCACCACAGGTTATAGAGGACAGATGAGGAGTGCAGCTCATGCAGACCACTGGGTAGGGAGACGAATTCTTCTTTCTAAAGGTCATCAGTTCAATCCATAGTTGTGGTTCCTATGAAGACAGGAGAAACTCGGTTACTAATTTACTATAAATATGTGATCAGATAAAACAAAAGAAACGCAAAAGCACAGGTCATACCAGCTGGTTTGAGCCAATCCTGAGCACAGACAACCTCTTCAATGCACCACTCATTACCAAATTCAGACATTGCTATTCTTGCAGTCCTAGTCGCTACCTTATGGTCAGTGCAGCATGGGAGAGCCAAAATGTCCCGTGCCATCTGAGCAACCGTAGGATATGTCTGGTTATTTTCTTTCCACCATTGGAGAACACTGGACTCACCTGTTGTAAGACATGGCTCTTGCAAGTACTGATCAAGTTCAGTCAACGGTTGCTTACCAAATGGATATTCAGTTTCATAATAATACCTCACAAGTGTATCTCCAGTCATGACAGTTTCCTTGCTAGTTTTAGACCCAGAAGGACAGTTAGGGTCATCCACATGATTTGAATATTCATAGAAGAGGTTCACCAACGTATCGTGCACATGGTGAATATAATGATCTATGTCCCTATCCATATTACGATCAAACAATCGCATTCGTGATTTGATGTGTCCCAGACGGTATTTTGGATCCATGACCATAGGCATGCAGAAATGGAAGAAACAGAGTTCCCACCGTTCCTTGAATCTCTGTTGCATCTTCTGCAGCACATTGGAAAATCCTTCACCCCTGTAGGAGAAACCACATTCACTGTAGAAATCAGCTTCATGGCTAATTTTATTCTTCACATCCCACAGCTTATCATAGAGATCAGTTGGGCAAGAATTGTTGTTCATTGAGTCCATGTCTATATGAAAATGTCCCAAGATCCCACAAATTTTCTCTGCTGTTATCCAGTCTTTCCTTGATGGTGCATATCTGCGGTTGCGGTGTTGTACTACTGAAGGGGCGGGGTCCATATACTTGGAACATTTTGCTGACTTATCCATAAAATTGCCAAGTTTATCCAGCCCCACCTGCATAACCTGATCAAGTAAATGAGTTGCATAACGTACCACAAACAAGCTCCTATTTGCAGCATGTTTGTTCCATTTCTGGAGTCTGTCTTTGACATTTGAAGCCACTGAATCATCAACGAATGCATCATCCAGTAAAATGCTGAAAACTTTGCCATCAAGACCCCATTCTTCAATAGCTCTTGATATGATATTACTCAACTCGTTTGCATTGCAAAAGGGGTCCAGGGGATAAAATCTGATGATCTTTTGCTGCTTCTCCCATTCGTCATCGATGTAGTGCACAGTCAAGCACAAGAATGCCAAGACTGAATCATAGTGCCACATATATGCACTCAAGGAAACCCGACTGCATAAAGCTGTTAATTTCTCCTTCAGCTTGGACTTTTCTTGATCAAACAACCGCCAACTGTTCCCCATCAGGCATTCGGGGGATGGCATCTTGATAATAGGATTCAACCAAGCGACTAGCTTCCTGATTCTACCTTGCTCCATCGTCATTGGTGATTGCCCATGCATGGCCAATATCCTGATAAGTTCTTCAGGATAACGATTATTATCAACCTCCTGATTCTTCTGGCTTGTATGAATAGGTTCCTCCCCAGATGACAGAATTTCCGCATGAGATTTACTGTTGTCAGTAAAAAGAACGGGTGATGCAACATTCTGTTCAGGCGCTGCAAGTTCCTCACAAGACCCATTCCAAACTACCTCCCGATTCTTCCTTTTAGTTTTGGTGCAAGTGTCAGTCAAGGCAAGCTCCTTCTGCTCAGGTATAGCATCTGCTGTTCCCAAGCATTTATTTTGGCTGGATGGCAAGAAAGGGAGCTTCTTCTGTTTTGGATCAGAGACAGCTGCAACTAAGCTCTTATGGATACATGGCAAGGATGTATGGTCTTGTTGCCTTGGCCTCTTCTGAGTTCCAGACCTGCAATTGACTTGATGTTTTAGCAGGCTGCTAGTGCCATGGGTCTTGCTGGAGCAATTCAAGACCCTGTGGCATAGCATGCACTCAGCCCACACAACCTTCCCATCAACAAAGGTGGGTATGAAGTCATCCCACACCTTTGACCGGAACCTTTTATTCAGCCTTTTGCCTGATATCAGTGGGCTAGAGACAATGTCGGTCCTCTCATCTTGTTCGTCTATGCCATTGTTGGCATTATCATCCACATCTTCCATGCCTAGGCATCAAGGGGCAAAAGTTAAGAATGGAACAAGTTCTGCAAAGTTGCGAGGCTATTATAACATTGCCTACTGCAGGGACAAACTTTAATTAGAGAAGTTATCTGAGCAGGCTTCATTCATATGAATACAAGAGGTTAGCTGGAGAAACTTTTATTCTAAGGGGTTAACTGAAAAAAAAAACTCTCATTCAACAGATAAACTGAAAAGGCACATGCATTAGACACGGGTCGCATGAGCAAAGCTATGTCTCAATTTGAACATGCCATTTTATTACACTTGAGGAAACTTGTATTTGGGAATTTAATTTGGCTGTTTTTTCTGCCTGAAACGTTGAGCACACCTATAGTGAACGGAAGACTAAACAGGGTCGGTGGCATTTCAATAAACAATCCAGCAAATAAGACAAATAACATTTTGGGGGATAAAGATAAACCGACTGCATGAAACTATCAGATTGCGGTGGTCGGGTTCTTATAGAGACAGACCCTTACCATTCGCCATTTTCTCAACTTCCTTCAGATGCAGTTGGGGACTTGGGGACTTGGGGTCCTCCCACTCTTCCACCACGCCTATATACACCAACAGGACCGAATTCATTCTCAAGTTCCACACTTGCTTCCGAAATACCGCCAAGAACAGGCAGCATTGGCTCATCATCTACAAAATCCATCAAGAACAAGAAAGCGCATACCGATGCTTGCAGCGCAGTTCCACGGGAGTACGGGACGACCGCACGGGAGGAACACCAGTCGGACGACAAGGACCGGCAGGGTTCGATTCCGCTTGGGGCGGATATGGGGAGATGAGATACCGTGGAAGAATCGAGGTTTATTTCGCTTGGCCCCAATGGAGGGAACGGCGGAATTGGGGGGAATGGTTTCCCGCCGTTCGGCGGAGAGCGGCGGCCACCAGCGGGAAAGAAAAGGCTTCGTCTTTGTGGGCCGTTTGTTGGGCTTCGCAGCGCGTTTGTCCTTTCGTTTCCTTTTTGTTCCCTATTTTTCTTTCTTGAAAAAGACTAAGAACTTTGACCTTGCTACTTTCCTCAGCCACAAATATCATTTCGGTACATTGTTCTCCAAAAAACAGCTTGAATTCCCAATTTCTATTTCTAACGTATTTCGACGACATTGTAAAATTATTGAAGCACTTTCCAAAGAACTAAGCATGTGATTTTTGTTGATGATTAAGTATATATGTCCATAATGGAAGTTCCCAAAGTTTTTTTTAATGCCCAAAACAATATGTATGTATGCATTTACAACAGAAAGAAATTAGCCTTCAAAGAAATCCGGCTCATGAATCATGAATCGATCTTTGAACGTTTCAATAGAGCCGGTCCTGCATAAAGAATATTTGCAAGATTGCAACAACTAGCCAAACAAAAAAGTTAGAGAAACTTCATTTGCTCCCCCTCTAGTCTGCACACCTTGTTCCCCGTGTCCTCTTTGAACATCTGAAGAATACGGTAGCTTGACCAACTTTCGTTACTGGATATCCAACAGATAAACTGTGAATCAGGGCGTGGCTGCAGCATGACCAGCAGCGTGCGTGAGTGCTGCAGTGCAGCATTGTTCAGAGGAAACCTCAACCTCTTGACAAACAAATGAAACTGATGCACAATTAGCATTGCACGTACAAATTCTTAGCAAAAGGAAACCATAATAACACGAACTCTTTTACGGTGCGCCATACTAGCCTTAAAAAGGACTAGTATGTAAAGATCGAAGGACTAGTATGTTAAAATCGGACGGACCAGATTAATTATATACTACTATAACTGTGTTTAGTAGTATAGGTAGTATGAGCTAACTAGTATATGTAGTATAAGGGTACTATAGAAAAAAATATTATGGGAAAAATAATATATTTATGTGATATATTTTCCTCTTCCATACGATAATGTATTTTTCATTCTATAAAGTTACGGGGCATTCGTTTCTCGTATCAAGTTGACCTATATAGGCGTACTGGCGGCGGCGGTGGTGCAGAGTGCCGAGAGGACGGCAAGCGGCAAGGACAGGCCAACAACGGCGACCTTGCTTGCGTGGGCTGCGGCCAACTGCGGGGATTAACCTCCTTGATAAGAACCTTGGTCACTTATCCTTTGGGATTACTGTTTTGAAGAGGTTTTAGCAGGCTGCTAGTGCCATGGGTCTTGCTGGAGCAATTCAAGACCCTGTGGCATAGCATGCACTCAGCCCACACAACCTTCCCATCAACAAAGGTGGGTATGAAGTCATCCCACACCTTTGACCGGAACCTTTTATTCAGCCTTTTGCCTGATATCAGTGGGCTAGAGACAATGTCGGTCCTCTCATCTTGTTCGTCTATGCCATTGTTGGCATTATCATCCACATCTTCCATGCCTAGGCATCAAGGGGCAAAAGTTAAGAATGGAACAAGTTCTGCAAAGTTGCGAGGCTATTATAACATTGCCTACTGCAGGGACAAACTTTAATTAGAGAAGTTATCTGAGCAGGCTTCATTCATATGAATACAAGAGGTTAGCTGGAGAAACTTTTATTCTAAGGGGTTAACTGAAAAAAAAAACTCTCATTCAACAGATAAACTGAAAAGGCACATGCATTAGACACGGGTCGCATGAGCAAAGCTATGTCTCAATTTGAACATGCCATTTTATTACACTTGAGGAAACTTGTATTTGGGAATTTAATTTGGCTGTTTTTTCTGCCTGAAACGTTGAGCACACCTATAGTGAACGGAAGACTAAACAGGGTCGGTGGCATTTCAATAAACAATCCAGCAAATAAGACAAATAACATTTTGGGGGATAAAGATAAACCGACTGCATGAAACTATCAGATTGCGGTGGTCGGGTTCTTATAGAGACAGACCCTTACCATTCGCCATTTTCTCAACTTCCTTCAGATGCAGTTGGGGACTTGGGGACTTGGGGTCCTCCCACTCTTCCACCACGCCTATATACACCAACAGGACCGAATTCATTCTCAAGTTCCACACTTGCTTCCGAAATACCGCCAAGAACAGGCAGCATTGGCTCATCATCTACAAAATCCATCAAGAACAAGAAAGCGCATACCGATGCTTGCAGCGCAGTTCCACGGGAGTACGGGACGACCGCACGGGAGGAACACCAGTCGGACGACAAGGACCGGCAGGGTTCGATTCCGCTTGGGGCGGATATGGGGAGATGAGATACCGTGGAAGAATCGAGGTTTATTTCGCTTGGCCCCAATGGAGGGAACGGCGGAATTGGGGGGAATGGTTTCCCGCCGTTCGGCGGAGAGCGGCGGCCACCAGCGGGAAAGAAAGGAGGGCGGCGGCCGCGCACAGGCAGTTCGTGCGCCGGGGAAGATGGCGGCGGGCTGATTTTACAGATCAGATCGAAAAAAAACTAATCAGATCTTAATCAATAATTACTAATAATTACCATATTACCCTTGCTCTATACTATATACTACCAGATAGTAGTATGGAGCACCGTAAAAGACCTCAATAACACTGGAGAGGAATGAGGTCAAAACTCCAAAAAAGCATAGACAGAGCAAGTGAGTATCTGAGCTTGAGTATGGGATCATCGGACAGCAATAGCATGTAGGTTATAGTATCTGAAACTTTTGAGGAAGTATCTGAAACCAGAAGCAGGAACTACTGATAGGCTCCACACCGCTAATACATACAAAACTACGGCACAGCTCCATCAGTAATTAAACCTAACACGACAAAATTGCTTCAAGTTCCACACAGCGCCACACGATTTCTCATCATTGAATCCTGTATCAGAGAGGCAACAAAATGAGCCATTGCTAGCAGCACCAATGATGCGATTATATAGGGTAAATGAGGACAGCAGCTTGCCAGCTTACATCGGACAATAGGAAGGCTGAAGCATTCTTTCTAAGCATCATTGGTCAGATCCACGATTTTCATGCCTGTAAAGTTTGAGAAGATCAGTTAGCACAAGAATACGATCAAACAAAACCAGGGTATACAAGAGGACAGGTCATACCGGCTGGTGTGAGCCAATCTTGAGTACATACGACCATTTCAATGTGGCTCTTGTCAGCCAACTCACACATTGCAAGCCCTGCTGTTCTTGTTGCTACCTTGCAGGCAGTATTGCACGGTAGTGACAGTATATCGCGTGCCATCCGAGCAATCCTAGGATAGGTCAGGCTATGTTCTTTCCACCATTGGAGAACACTGGGCTTACCTGAAGCAGGGCGAGTCTCTTGAAGGTACTGGCCAAGCTCAGTCATCGGTCGCTCACAAGACTGATACTTAGAGTCATGATAATACTTCGACAGCGTATCTGCATCCTCAACAGTTCCCTTGCTAGTTTTTGACCCAGATATGCTGGTAGGGCCATCCACCTGATCTGAATATTCATTGAAGAGGTTAACAAATGTATCACGCACTTCATGCATATAGTCATCTTTTTCGTTGTCTTGAACGAAAAGCTTGATGCATTTCAGACTATATTTAGGATCCATCACCATAGGCATACAGAAATGCAAAAAACATAAACTCCAGCGCTCCTTGAACTTCTGCTTTATCTTCTCCAGCACTTTGGAAAACGTTTCATCGCTCACATATCGACTTTCGGAATGAGCTTCACGATACACTTTTTTCAGTGTGCCAAAGAGATCCGCTGGACTAGGAAAGTTTGGCATCAAGTCAATGTATTCATGAAAATGTTTCAAAATCTCACAAATCTTATTTGCTGTTCCCCAGTCTTTTGGTGATGGTGCATATCTGCTGTTGGGATACTGTATTGCTAAACGGCTGGAACCCTTTGCATACTTGGGGCACTTTGCTGATTTCTCCATGATTCCGTCAAGTTCATCCAGCCCCACCTGTATAACCTGATCGAGTAAATGAGTTGCAGAGCGTACTAGAAACAAGTTCAGATTTGCATCATGTTTGTTCCATTTCTGTAGACTGGCTTTGACACTTGAAGCCAGTGAATCGTCAATGAAAGCATCATCCATTATAATGCTGAAAACCTTGTCACTAAGATCCCATTCTCTAATAGCTCCCAATATGATATTGCTAGATTCTTTTGCATCGCAAGAGGGGTCCACGGGAGAAAATGTGATGATCTTTTGCTGCTTCTCCCATTCATCATCAATGTAGTGAACACTCAAGCACAAGAAGGCCAACTGTGGATCGTAATGCCACATATACACACTCAAGCAAACCCTACTGTGTAAAGAGGCTAACTTCTCCTTTAGCTTGGACTTTTCTTGCTGAAACAAGTCACAGATATTCCCTATGAAGTCATAGTGGGATGGCATATTGAACATAGGATTCAAGCAAGCAACTACCTTTCTGAATCCATCTTGCTCCATCATCCTTGGTAGGTGCCCGTGTATGGCCAATATCCTGACAAGTTCTTCAGGAGAACAGTTCTGATCGATCTTCTGATTCTTTTGACTCGCATTAGGAAAGTTCTGCTCAGGCAATGCAATTTCCCTATGAGACTGGTTCTTTTGCTGGTCAGTGGAAAGCTCAGGTGCTGCAAGTACCTCGTGAGGCCCATTCTGATCAACCTCCTGATTTTTCTCATACTTGTCAGTGTGTGTGTCAGGGAAGGGTAGCTCCTGCACAGGGACTGCACCTGCTGTGCTTGTGCATTTGTTTTGGCTGGATAGCAGGAATGGGAGCTTCTGTTTTGGGTTAGAGCTGTTTGCTGCTGTGCTCTTCTGTGTAGATGGCAAGGGTGTATGCGCCTGCTGCCTTGACCTCTTCTGAGTACCAGGGCTGCACTTGGTCTGGTGCTTGCGCAGGCCAGTAGTGCCATTGGTGCTGTTGTAGTTGAAGATCCAGTGGCAGTGCATACATTCAGCCCGCACAACCTTCCCATCGACGAAGGTGGGTATGAAGTCATCCCACACCTTTGACCGAAGCCTTTTATTCGGCTTTGCGCTGCAGAAAAGCGGGCTGGGGATGCTGCCAGTGCTCACTTCTTGTTCAACTATGTCATTGTTCACATTGTCAACTACATCGTCCATGCCTAGGAATCAAGAAAAACTTTTTGTGAATATGAAGAAACATGTTACGTCGTTATTTCAACATTGTCCATATGCAATCGAGCAGACTTCTAATCGAAAAGGTAACCAAAGAAAGTCTTTATACACAGAAATAAAACAACTGAATATACTTGAGCAGTGCAAGACTAAATATGGGACACCATATGTAAGGAATCCGTGTTCGTAAAGCAACATCAATAACAGTGAAGACTAACAGCATTTTGGGGGAAAATCATGAACAGAAGTCGTACCATTCACCATTCCCTCGTCTTCTTCACTGATCCAGTTGGGGGCGATATCCCAATGTTGACCCATACCTACACCAGCGACAGAGCTAAATCATCTCCTCCGATTCGCACATCCGCTTTCCCGAAACAAACGAATCAACCGAAAGCAAAATCTACCGCGACGAACAACTGGACCCGTAGCAGTGCGTTATCTAGCGAAAACCATCACGAACTTGGGAAAGCACACACCGACTCTTACAATCCCACAGCACGAGAGACGGATCAGCAAAGCTGGGTTCTGATCAGGGGGATAGAGAGGGGAACGCAGCCGACTGTACCTCGGCGGCGGAAGAGACGAGGCTGGCAGGCTGCAATGGGCGGTAGAACAGCGAGAGTTTTTTTCCCCGCCGCTTTTCCCCGCGCTTTTTGCCTCTGACCTGCGCCGGCGCGCTAGAGTAGCAGGTAACTTGCTCCCGCCGCTCCGCCTGGGCTCGGTTTCGGAGCAGCCCAGGCATGCAAGGTTGTAGAGCCCAATTACTCAAATGGGCCGAGGCCGTTTGTTCTGCACACTCTCTTCTTTCCTATTTTCAAGCGATTCGACTTTGGGTAACATATACCACATTCTTTTCTCTCTCATTTTTTTTTTGCGGAGTTACACATATATACATATACTACATTCTGTACTGATGTGTGGCGGCTAATCTTGGTGCCCAGGGGTTAAATCGATCTCGGTGCTCTGTGCTCCCTATATGAGCAAATGCCTTGACAAAAGCTTCAGATAAATAGATGTAAGGATATATGCATCAGTCATACGTTTCAGAAAACGTCAATGCAAACGACTTGTACCATTGTATGTAGAGAGAAGACAGCGAGGTCATCGAAGCGAGGTCATCGAACGCAAGAAAACAGCAGCGCTGAAGAGGAATAAACGGAGGAAGAAGGCACTTGGAGCATCGGATGGAGATCCGACCGCCCAAATGCGACCAACCCGAATTTCAGGCGACTGATATACAGCATCACCCTTCTACTACCAAGAATCAGCAGATAACATCATTACATCACACATAGGGAAATTGGAATATCTGAATATATAAACATATATCATCGAGGATCAGCAGATAGAGTGCTCATGAGCCAGCTGTCTGAAACTTGAGGTATAACTATTGACAAGCTCCTCACAGCTCACTCAATGACTCACACAAAAGCCTGTTATAACTCCCAGCAATAGCTCAGCCTAGCATCCAAAAGATTGGCTACAACTCCACCTGAAGTGCCCTGCAGTTTTCCACCTTCGAGTCCTGCACCTGAAAGGTAACTGGATGAGCCATGCTAGCCTGCTTCAAACCAGTTCCAGAAGGCATATTAGGAAAGTAGATTACATGGAATGTTAGATTCAGGAATGGGGAAAGTACTCAATGTTGAAGACCATCAGTTGACTCTACGCTTGCAGTACCTATACATATACATACATGAGAAGTTTGGTTAGTACTACAAACTATGGTCACTGATCAGATCAAAAATTAGTGCGGTTAGTACATGAGAAGTGAGATGCAGCATGCAGGAGAACAGGTCATACCAGCTGGTGTGAGCCAATCCTGAATACAGACAAGTTTCTCAACCCGGCTTGGACCTGACTCAGACATTACAAATTTCGCTGTTTTTGTTGCTGCATTGTAGTCATTACTGCAAGGTAGTGCCAATATATCGCGCGCCATCCGACCAATGGTTGGATAGGTCAGGCAATGTTCCTTCCACCACTGTAGAACACTGGGTTCACCTGTTGTGAGTCGTGCCTCTTGCAAATATTGATCAAGTTCAGACAGTGGTCGCTCACCATATGGATATTCAGTATGTAGATATAACTCATGCAGAATATCTCTACCTATGAACTTTCCCATTCTAATTTCAGACCCCGAAGTGCAGTTAGGTTCTTGCACCTGATTTGAATATTCAAAGTAGAGGTTAAGCAATGTATCGTGCACTTCGCCAATATAATCATCTATGTCGCTGTCCACGGTATAAGCACTCTCGATAGTAAAAGGCTGTATGCGTGACTTGATGTCTTCCAGACGGTATTTAGGATCCATGACCATAGGCATACAAAAATGCAAGAAACAGGTTTTCCAGCATTTCTTGAACTTTCTTTCCATTGTCCGCAACATAGTGGAAACTCCTTCCTCCTGCTTTTCACGCTGATGGACTTCCCAGAGTGACTTGAACCTATCAGTTTCAGTATTGCGGTCCACCTTTTCCTTCACATTCCACACCTTATCAAACAACCCAGCTGGACTAGGAAACTTGTGCACGAAATCCTTGTATTTATGAAAATCTTCCAAGATATCACAAATTTTCTGTGCTTTTGTCCAGGCTTCCGATGATGCATATCTGTGGTTGGGATAATATGATAGAGGAGGCGTAGAATCCATTTGATACCTGGAACACTTTGTGAACCTCTCCATGACTCCGTCAAGTTCATCCAGACCCACCTGAATAACCTCATCAAGTAAATGAGTTGCATAACGTGCCACAAGCAAGCTCTGATTTGCAGTGACTTTGCATCTTTTCTGAAGACCAGCTTTGACATTTGAAGCCACTGAATCATCAACAAATGCATCATCCAGTATAATGCTGAAAACCTTGTCATCAAGACCCCATTCTCCAATAGCTCGCAATATGGTATAGCTCAATTCTTCTGTGCTGCAAGAGGGATCCACGCGACAAAATTTGATGATCTTGTTCTGCTTCTCCCATTCATCATCGATGTAGTGAACAGTCAAGCACAAGAATGCCATCAGTGAATCATAGTGCCATATATGTGCACTCAGGCAAACCCGACAAGATAAAGCTGTTAACCTCTCCTTCAGATTGGACTTTTCTTGCCGAAAAAAGTCAAAAGTCTTCCTCATCAGGTCGATGTGGGATGGAATCTTGATCGCAGGATTCAAGTGAGCAACAAGCTTCCCAAAGTCATCTTGTTCCACCATCCTTGTTGCATGTCCATGCATGGCTAATATTCTCACAAGTTCTTCATGAGAAATGTCCTGATCAATTACTTGATTCTTCTTATCCTTATCAACGAAAATAACTGGCAATGCTAGATTCTTCTGCTCAGGTGCTACAAGTTCCTCATGAGACCTATTATCATCAACCTCCTGATTCCTCCTATCCGTGTCTACAGGAGTATCAGGCAAGGCAAGCTCCAGTTCAGGCGCTGCACCTGTTGTGCGTGAGCCTTTCTTGTGGCTAGATAGCAAGAATGTGAGCTTTTTCTGTCTTGGATCAGAAATGGCTGCTGCAGTGTTCTTCTGCATTGATGGCAGGGATGTATGCTCATGCAGCTTTGGCTTCTTCTGATTCTGAATGCCAGGGCTGCACTTGGCCTGGTGATTCCAAAGACTGGAGGTGCCGCCACAGTCAAAGATCCGGTGGCAGTGCCTGCATTCAGCATAAGCGAGCTTCCCGTTGATGAAGGAGGGTATGAAGTCATCCCACACCTTGGAAGTGAGCCTTTTCTTCGGCTTTGTGCCCAAGAACAGTGGGCCAGGAATGCTGTCAATACTCTTCTCTTGTTCAACTATGTCATTGTTGGCATTGTCAAATGCATCTTCCATTCCTGGGCATCAAAAGGTACGGTATTTAGAATAAAAAAGGGCACGTCATTTTGATATATGGAACAAGTTGACAAAACTGATGTTGCCATGGAACATAAATATAACTGAACAAACTTCCATTGGAGAAATTAACTTAACACATACTTTTTCCTGGACTTGTTTACAGTACTCTCAAAGTGTTTTGGTTTTGGACCGTTGATCTAAAGGTCATGGTCACCTAGTTGATAAATAGGCCACCATATCTCCTCTGTTTGGAAGTTAGCAAAAAAAAAAGGAAACAATAGATTTCTAATGCACTCATAATTTAGCTGGATGCTACATTGAACTCTAAAGAAAAGGGGTACGATGACATACAGCTTCAAAAACATGGCATGTCCACTATGAACTTCACACCAGCCAATGCATGACATTCTATGTGTATTACTACACGACAAACTTTATCCAGTAACCAGTATCAAGGATATGTCTAAGCTCAATGTGGCATCTATTGTAGAGTTGTCGTATCGGCGATGTACCATGAATCCACAAAAAAGTAACACGAAATATTATGTAAAAGAATTAAATTGATCACTAGTGTTGAAATACTTAAAGCAAAAAGAAAAAAAAAGGTGAAAAAAATCCATATATGCAGAACCACTTCTATTTTACACAATTGGTCCGCGTTAAAGCGCACGGTATGCATATCTTCCTTTTTTCTGGAAGCATGCAGAACTTAAGATGGAAAGGATGCAGAACTTGATTGGACAAATTGCTTTCTTTCTGAGACGCCGTGCAACTGGGTAGCAGCCAGTAGACGTAATTTTGATCAAAAGTTGACTACTCGCCGACGCCGACCCGGGCGCCGCCGCCGAGATCCGCTTCCTCGCGTCGCGCTCCAAAGCCGAGGTCGTCGACATGCTCCGCAAGCACACCTACTCCGAGGAGCTCGCCCGCGCCTTCGCTGCCGCCTCGGCCGCGCCCACCACCTCGGCGGCGCACGCCGGCAGCGCCCACCCTTCCTCCGCCGCGTCCCCCTCGCCCGCGGCGGCCGCCGCCGCGCGGGAGCACCTGTTCGACAAGGCGGTGACCCCAGCGATGTGGGCAAGCAGCACACCACCTCAACTGCGGGCTTGGGGCTTTGGCTTGAGCGCGGCGAGGTCCCCGTGAAGCTCTGCGGCGTGCACCTCCTCAGGCTGCACTCTCGTGGTGCGTGCACCGCCGGCGGGGTCTCCACCGCGGACGTAGATTCCAAGCCGATTCCCACTGCGGTGGCGACGAGCAATGGGTAGGAGTGCGGTGGCGGGCGTGGCGGGCACCACGCTGCTGCTCTGCGCCGCCTCGCTCCGCTGCTCGGCGGTGGCAATGGAGGGCTGGGCTGGCGGGGTCCGCGGCGGACATGGTGGCCACCGCGCTGCTGCTGCTCTGCGCCGCCTGGCTCCATTGCTCGGCGGCGGCAATGGAGGGCCAAGCTGGCGAGGTCCGCGCGGGGCATGGCGGGCACCGCGCTGTTGCTGCTCTGTGCCGATAGCGGAGAGAGATGCGAGCGAGAAGATGATGATGGCAGGAGAGACGGGCGGAGGGGCTAATGGGAGTGGGGGCGGCGCGGCGGATTGGAGCGCGGTGGAGTGGGGCGGCGCGTCGGAATAGCGTGCGGTAGAGGTGAGAAGAGGTGGGGAGACGAGGGGAAGAAGATGACATGATAGAGAGGTGATGAAGAGCTAAAGCTCACCCAACCAAAAAGTAGGTGATTGTATTACAGCAATGCAGCCAACCAATCAAGATCAAAATAGTGCAGGCTTAGACATATGCAGGCAACCAATCATAGGGGTATTGCATTGTATAAGCCTGGCCTGGGCTGGTCATGCATAACTCTTAGCCAGGCTTAGGCTAGAACAAGTAACCAATCACACTCTTACTACACGTCCAGGGCTGAATGTTCACCCCCACCGACTTCCGGATTAGTCCATCCCATCATATGATTTTAAACACATTTCACTTTAAGCGTATATGTTACTCCCTTCGCCTTTTCCATCCTTGTTGCATGTCCATGCATGGCTAATATTCTCACAAGTTCTTCATGAGAAATGTCCTGATCAATTACTTGATTCTTCTTATCCTTATCAACGAAAATAACTGGCAATGCTAGATTCTTCTGCTCAGGTGCTACAAGTTCCTCATGAGACCTATTATCATCAACCTCCTGATTCCTCCTATCCGTGTCTACAGGAGTATCAGGCAAGGCAAGCTCCAGTTCAGGCGCTGCACCTGTTGTGCGTGAGCCTTTCTTGTGGCTAGATAGCAAGAATGTGAGCTTTTTCTGTCTTGGATCAGAAATGGCTGCTGCAGTGTTCTTCTGCATTGATGGCAGGGATGTATGCTCATGCAGCTTTGGCTTCTTCTGATTCTGAATGCCAGGGCTGCACTTGGCCTGGTGATTCCAAAGACTGGAGGTGCCGCCACAGTCAAAGATCCGGTGGCAGTGCCTGCATTCAGCATAAGCGAGCTTCCCGTTGATGAAGGAGGGTATGAAGTCATCCCACACCTTGGAAGTGAGCCTTTTCTTCGGCTTTGTGCCCAAGAACAGTGGGCCAGGAATGCTGTCAATACTCTTCTCTTGTTCAACTATGTCATTGTTGGCATTGTCAAATGCATCTTCCATTCCTGGGCATCAAAAGGTACGGTATTTAGAATAAAAAAGGGCACGTCATTTTGATATATGGAACAAGTTGACAAAACTGATGTTGCCATGGAACATAAATATAACTGAACAAACTTCCATTGGAGAAATTAACTTAACACATACTTTTTCCTGGACTTGTTTACAGTACTCTCAAAGTGTTTTGGTTTTGGACCGTTGATCTAAAGGTCATGGTCACCTAGTTGATAAATAGGCCACCATATCTCCTCTGTTTGGAAGTTAGCAAAAAAAAAAGGAAACAATAGATTTCTAATGCACTCATAATTTAGCTGGATGCTACATTGAACTCTAAAGAAAAGGGGTACGATGACATACAGCTTCAAAAACATGGCATGTCCACTATGAACTTCACACCAGCCAATGCATGACATTCTATGTGTATTACTACACGACAAACTTTATCCAGTAACCAGTATCAAGGATATGTCTAAGCTCAATGTGGCATCTATTGTAGAGTTGTCGTATCGGCGATGTACCATGAATCCACAAAAAAGTAACACGAAATATTATGTAAAAGAATTAAATTGATCACTAGTGTTGAAATACTTAAAGCAAAAAGAAAAAAAAAGGTGAAATAATACCTTTTATGCAGAACCACTTCTATTTTACACAATTGGTCCGCGTTAAAGCGCACGGTATGCATATCTTCCTTTTTTCTGGAAGCATGCAGAACTTAAGATGGAAAGGATGCAGAACTTGATTGGACAAATTGCTTTCTTTCTGAGACGCCGTGCAACTGGGTAGCAGCCAGTAGACGTAATTTTGATCAAAAGTTGACTAGTTTGAGGGGGGATATCTGAGGTAATAACAGTATCCTAAAAGACCTCCCCCCCATACATAACAGTTAACAGGAGAGGTTAACTAACAGATTTACGGTCAACAGGTGGATATGATGCAATTTGGTTAGTGGTTATGCCGCTATCTGAACACTGTCCTACTGCAACTGATCCAGCTTTGGCTTTGAAGTTTAATTGAACCTTTTTTATAATTGGAATAACTGAGCACGGTAGTTGAACAGAACACCAGATTGGATTTAACATTTCATAAGTGTTGTGTTACAAAATAATATCAAGCGAACCAGACTAATATCATTTGAGGGAATAAACATAAAGTAACACAAACTCAGATAAATGCTAGATGTATCTTCCTTTATGCGTTTTCCCTTTTCCTGGATGATGATGCTTTCCATGTTATTTCCATTTAATCCATAAAAAAGGGCATGTATGATGTATCACTTGAGCAGCACAAGAAGACTGTACTAATCCGAACACAGTATTGGTGAGATCGAGAATTCGAGATAGATAAAGGAGCCTACCATTCACCATTTCCTCATCTTCTCCGCAGAAGTTGTGGTTGGGACTATCGCACTCTCGATCCATACCTACACACCAAGGAAAGTAAATCATTCACCTCCAACTACACGCCCCCTTCCGAAACAGACGACCAAACCAAGTAACCAACCGAGTAATTAAAGCAAAATCTACGGAGAAAAACAAGCACGGTGTACCAGGTACCCAAAAAGAACACCAAGAACAGGAAAAAGTGCATACCGATCCCTACAGCTCCACGGCACGACAGGGAGGGAGGGAGCGGGCGATCGAATGAGACAGACGAGTAGAGGTGAACCCCGCGCGGCGGTGGCTCGGGGTCAGGGGAGACGGAGAAGGAAACGTCTCCTCGCTGCCTCGGCGGCGGAAGGAGAAACGAGTCGGCGGTTGGAGGGGGAAAGGGGGAAAAAGCTTTGCCTTTCCCGCCGCTTTCGCCTCGCTCCCGCTAAAGCCGAAGGCCCGTTTATGAATGGCCCAGACCTGCACGACCAGGGCCTAATGTATTCTGGGCTTAATTGTCCGGGCCCGTTTGTAACCACAAGCGCTTCTCTCTTATGGTTGTTCAGTTTAGTTTAGAAAATGTTGGTGACACGGAGATGCTGGTGTGTTGCAGGAGAATGACTATTTCTTTAGCATGCTCGTCTCGCCACACTGCTGCCATATTGGTCTTTGCCTCTACGTTATCTTTTCCTTTGTCCTGGATGTTTGTAGTTCCTTAGGGGCTGATTGGTTGGGGCACCTATATGGCTTCCATGTGCTGGTTAAGCAACATGACTTAGAAGCCCATTTAGGCCAAATACACTAGTACTACCTATGGTATCCGTACGTCCACGAGACTTTTTTCATTCCATTGAAAACAAAGTCGCACATGTATGTATTCGAATATTTTTTTACACGAAATTTTATTAGCCTACAACAATTTCATACGGTACCAATATATCTCGTGGTAACAAGAATGTATTGTTATCCTCTTGCCTAATAGGCAAAGATTGACCTCTGTAGAAAGACTGATTCATTCGGATCGATATGAGGACCCAACTCCGTTGCATTGCCAGAATCCAACATTTTTATCAACCCAATTCAACATTTTAACAATATTGGTTCAACATTACATTTATAGAAAACTAACTCAGCATTTTCTAAAAGATGTTGAAATAGTAAATTACAGATGTTGAACTTGTTTCCGACAAATGTTGATTTTAAAAAAACTATCAAAAAATATGAAATATATTCAAATTGAAGCTTTTTTGTCGTATAAATTCTAACGAATACCATGGTTCAAACGGATTTGAAAAATAATTTACGGTTTAAGAGAAAATTGAAATTAAAGATCGAAATCTAAAAGGAATCTCGTCCGACCAGCTCATGCATGCAGGCATGCAGCACCCGCGTACTGCCAGCTGTCCACGTGCAGCTCTCTCATCGCTTGGCTTTTCTCTTGCAATAATCTGGTTCGTTTATACGGTGTGCACGGATCTCAAACAATAGAAGCCACCTAGTTAAAAAAACTTCCGGAAGCCATATAGGATTTCCGGATTGGATTGGGTGCATATGGGGCTAGCCAGGCCCCGATAAGCCACCCATGGGTTGATTGGTTGGCTGCTTGGGCTCCTAGCCAGGCTCCACCGGGCCAAAAGCGTCAGTACAACCTGCATAAGGGGAAACGCATGAGAGGTGCGTTCCCCGCTTATGCAGGCTGCACAAGACCATGTGCCCGGTTCCCGTCATCTCCGTCACCTCCCATGAGTCCGTCTCCTCGCCGCCGCCGATGTTCGCCCGTTCCCCGGACCTGCTCCCCCTCGGCAGCAGCGGCCCCGCTCCACCTCCCCAGACCCCGCTCTACCGCCGCCAAGCCTCGCCGCCCGCCACGGCGCCATCTTCCTCCTCCGCCTCGAACCCCTGGCGACGCGGAGGTGCCTGATCTCGGCGAGCACGACGCGGTCATGGCGACGATAGAGAGAGCGAGGCCGACGCTGATGCGCTGCAGCGGGGTGAGCCCGACGAAGTAGGGGCGACGGAGTGCCTCTGCAGTTGGATCGGGCACCAGCACCTCGAACCCCTTCCGCCTCGACGACGCGCGCCGGCAGCGCCTACCCATCCTCCGCAGCCGCGTCCCCCTCGCCCGCGGCGGCCGCCGTCGCGCGGGAGCACCTGTTCGACAAGGCGGTGACCCCAGCGATGTGGGCAAGCAGCACACCACCTCAACTGCGGGCTTGGGGCTTTGGCTTGAGCGCGGCGAGGTCCCCGTGAAGCTCTGCGGCGTGCACCTCCTCAGGCTGCACTCTCGTGGTGCGTGCACCGCCGGCGGGGTCTCCACCGCGGACGTAGATTCCAAGCCGATTCCCACTGCGGTGGCGACGAGCAATGGGTAGGAGTGCGGTGGCGGGCGTGGCGGGCACCACGCTGCTGCTCTGCGCCGCCTCGCTCCGCTGCTCGGCGGTGGCAATGGAGGGCTGGGCTGGCGGGGTCCGCGGCGGACATGGTGGCCACCGCGCTGCTGCTGCTCTGCGCCGCCTGGCTCCATTGCTCGGCGGCGGCAATGGAGGGCCAAGCTGGCGAGGTCCGCGCGGGGCATGGCGGGCACCGCGCTGTTGCTGCTCTGTGCCGATAGCGGAGAGAGATGCGAGCGAGAAGATGATGATGGCAGGAGAGACGGGCGGAGGGGCTAATGGGAGTGGGGGCGGCGCGGCGGATTGGAGCGCGGTGGAGTGGGGCGGCGCGTCGGAATAGCGTGCGGTAGAGGTGAGAAGAGGTGGGGAGACGAGGGGAAGAAGATGACATGATAGAGAGGTGATGAAGAGCTAAAGCTCACCCAACCAAAAAGTAGGTGATTGTATTACAGCAATGCAGCCAACCAATCAAGATCAAAATAGTGCAGGCTTAGACATATGCAGGCAACCAATCATAGGGGTATTGCATTGTATAAGCCTGGCCTGGGCTGGTCATGCATAACTCTTAGCCAGGCTTAGGCTAGAACAAGTAACCAATCACACTCTTACTACACGTCCAGGGCTGAATGTTCACCCCCACCGACTTCCGGATTAGTCCATCCCATCATATGATTTTAAACACATTTCACTTTAAGCGTATATGTTACTCCCTTCGCCTTTTATAAGCCCATCATAACCTTCCGGTCAGCTAGTTTCTATAGAATTAATGAGGTTACCAAGTAAGTAAAAATCTGATGTGGCAAAAGAGGGGAGAGAAGAAAAAACATGAAAAGCGGGTCGTATGGAAGAAACCAGCTCATCACATGTTCTAAGAGGTAAAAAAATTTAGTGCATTCCAAGGAGTTGGAGGAGTACTAGAAAATTAATCAAGAGCTCATCACACGCATCTTTTGTTGCTTCTCGCATTCATCATCGATGTAGTGAACAGCCAAGCACAAGAATGCCAGCAGTGGATCGTAGTGCCACATATATGCACTCAGGCAAATTCGACATGATAAAGGCATAAAGCTGTTAACTTCTCCTTCAGCTTGCACTTTTCATGCTCAAACAAGTCAAAAGTCTTCCGCATCATGTCGTAGTGGAATGGAACCTTGACCACATGATTCAAGTGAGCAACAAGATTATCAAAGTCGTCTTGTTCTACCATCCTTGTTGCATGCCCATGCATGGCTAATATCCTTATATGTTCTTCATGACAAAATGTTCATTCTAGAGGTTAACTGAACATTCTTTTCTCCGTAGAGAATACAAGATGTTTACTGAACAGACTTCCAGTCAAAATGTTAACTAAGAAGGCACATTGGTTCAATATGGAGCAATTTCAGCAAAGATATGCCACTATTTAAATGTTAAACATAGTCCCGATGCAAGTGAACTGATCTTCAATCAATAGATCAATTAAACATGTTTTTTCCCCTTCATATAATGTGGGAGAGCATTGCTGAAAAGGCTTTCAGTCGACATGTTAACATTGCCATAAAGCATGTGGACAAACTTTTATTTGACAGTTTAATTGCACATTCTATACACAGGATTAATTGAACAATACATCAACATTTCAGCAGTGCTGTTGTTCTGAAACAAAACTAAACAACCGAAGGAAAGCAGACAGACAGCCGTACCATTCAGCATTCTCTCGCCTTGTTTGCCGCCGCAGTTGGAATTGGGGCTGCCCCACTCTTGATCGAAGCAGACGACCGAAGGAATTAACCAGAAGCAGAGAAAGGAGACGACCGAAGGAATTAACCCAAGCCCGGGCCCGGCCCGAGCCCGGCGCGAAAATTGAGGCCCGGTGTGCCCAATGGGACGGTCATGGATAGGATTTTCTCGGACCGAAATAACCGGATTTTTTTCAGACCCGGCCCGAACCCGCCCATTTTGTGAAGCAGCCCAGGCCTGCGAGGTTGGAGCCCATTATCCTAATGGGCCGAGCCCGTTTGTCTTCAAGCAATATTGATTTTTATCCTAACAAGGATAGAAAGGTTATTTTCGAGTGCCAGTCGCATACTATTGTATATGCTTCTGCAAAGAACGATCATGCACTACCCAAAAAAAAAAAGAACGATCATGCACGAACCTACAGATGGCATTGTACATAACATGGTTAATGCAAAAGTGTAAAAGAAAATGAAGATGAAAGTGAAGAATCGAACATGTACTGTGGCGCGTCGTACATAATTGCCATGTGCTAGTAGCAAGCAAGGACTGGGAAGCACTCTGGGCGGTCATCTCAGCTCTCCGGCAACCTGACGACACCGGCTGCCCGGCTTTCCAGCAGCAACTCATGCTGCCTGGCCTGAGGCCCTGAGCTGTGGAGCCTGCAGCTGGCGCCCGGACACCGGAACACGCCTGCCGCGCACACGCTTATCCAGTTGTGGGGGGGG